>CM040239.1:74632604-74832604 GCA_022545495.1 Chrysanthemum lavandulifolium | reverse complement strand
GATCTTTCAAAATTTGTCGATCACGACTTTTCGTTCAGGCGTAATGTCGTTGCAACTCTTGTAGTTTTCTCTCATCTGTTCCTTCTCCGCCTTCGCCTTGTCAAACAATTCGATGACGCTTATAATAGCGTTTTTTTGAGCCTCATCGTCGTTATGCATTGATTTTGAACGTATTTGCATATCTTCAACGGAATGGGGGAGACGGCAAGCCATAATAAATCTTGTGTTGAGAAGTATTTTGAGGTTGAATTGTGTTTGAAATTGTGTGTTAAGAAGTGTGTTTGAGGTGAAGTTGGTATTTATAGTTTGGTAAAATTGGTTTAAAAAAATGTTTTTTTTTTTAGTTTAATGACCAAACGGTCAATTTTTGAAAATGTATTGATTTTATACGGTCAAATATGGTTGGGAACATATGATTTGGAAGCGTTATCATCGAGTGAATTTGCACTCGATATTGCAAATATTTGGTGCCTAACCGATGTGCCAACCGAAGCTTGCAACCGTGAGGACCGATGTTAACATCGGTTGAGGAGGCAAAGTTTTGGTGCCCAACCGATTTTCATGTGTAACATATTGGATTCACATACACATTAAACCATAACCAAAGTAGGCATACAAGATGAGTTGTAGAGAGAGAAAGTTAGAGATTTAGGGAACTTTAGTAACAGAAAGAAAAATCTTATTATGAGCTCCAACTCTCTACCTTGGAAGGTAGAGAGTATTTATAGTCTTTATATAAATTGCCACCTATCAGGCTGTGGATCAGGCATACAGTGGGTAAAGACCCGTCCGTCCTCCACGATGTTACTTAAACTAAATACTACTTAACTTATATTAATCTCGACTACGAGCTTACTAACGATTACATATACTTGAGGTGACCAACTCTTTAATACTTGGATTTACTAAATCCGACAATCTCCCCAAGGAGGTCACCTCAAACATATACTAAAATTACATTGAATACAAGCAGATATTACATAAAATTGTTCTTGCATTCTTTGTGTAGTACTTTGCTCAAGCTTGTAGTCATTGATTCTTCTCATTGCATGTTTGGTTAATCCAAGTAAAGGTCTTTTACTGATCTACGTGATAATGAGTTTTGAGCCGTTTGAGATCATCGGCAAACATCAATCTCGACTCATCCATTGTGGTATTGGTATAATGTGATGTTGTGACTTTTGGTGACATGCTCACATTACGGATCATGATATCTTCTCATCGAGTAGCGGAAGCTTTCGTTGATTCATGATATTGGCGGCGTAGCGAAGCATGGAGTGATAATATCGAGTCATTGATGCACAAATCATGATTTCTTTGGAAATGAATGTGTTGTGTGAGCATGCGGCTATGTATTGACCGCTCCATTCGATCATTGCAAACATAGAGTGTTCTGCATAAAGCAGTTAGCAATAAAGCACACAAGAGTGTCTTTGATCACTTTTGTTGAATTGAGGTACACGCCCACGGTTCCCCATTGATCGGTACAAATCGCTGTGATCGGTATAATTCGAAGAATTTCCTTGACAGCTTTCGCAATGTTTCTAGCCGTTCTCAAACGGAACGTCTCAAAGAAGACAACGCGGAGTGAGTGAACCGGTAATTGAGATTCATTGATTGATGAAAAGAGATTTGAAAAGCAATCGTGTCTTGCTTACTAGAAATTGTTTTGCAATACAACGAAGGTTTTGATGAAAATCAATTATCAATCATAAACACCTTTTATTTTGAAATATAATATACGATCGATGTGCTAAAGAAAAGAGTTTTTAAGCACAATGACCGGTTTTCAAAGGTATCCGTCAATCCATAACTTGAACCGAGATTGATTCAAAGATTGAATCGCCCCATTGTTTACATTCGGTTGTCACATGGTTGATCTATAGAATAGATCTCACATGCCACCCACCAGGAGCTTGTTTGATGTTGGCTCGAAGACTTTCCATCTTCATTGTGAATATGTTTGCATATCACTCGGATGTTACGGCAATACCACAAGGATAATCGTGGGACTCAAGATATAATCTCTCTTTCCACATTGTGTGAAACAGAGAGTCTTCATTGAAAGTGTCCTAATGAGATTTATTGATGATCTCGTGGCTCTAGACTCAATTTGTGCATATTTGGTTCCTGTGCCGAAGACTAGGGAGAGGGTCTCCTTCTTCAATATCAATAATCTCTAAGAGAAAGTCGATAGATTATGTAGGTTCCCCATGAGAATAAAACAAGCTCTTTTAATAGGAACTTGAGTGGTTTGGGAAGATGTAGTGCAGTGCATCAGTGGGTCCATGACGTCTTGTCTTCAATACCGATGTTACCTTGGTAACCACCGGTAGTATATGAATTGAACTGGTTTACGCCTAAGGTTGAATAAATGGAGGCTATTTCTTTTCACCCTTTTCACATTCAATTCTTTTCATTCTTCAACCCCTTTAGTGCTTACCGAGACTTCATGACTAGAACCTTGTTGGGTTTATTCCGATACTAGTTCGGTCTTAGTCCGCACTCTTCCCACATCTCTTTTTCTCCTTTTTCCAATATACCTAAGGACTTCTACACTATCTAGTGGATTGTCCTCGGTAGATCCCTCCGATTACAGCGGATCATGGGAACAAATACCTAACCTTATCATCCTTATATCACCATACATAAAGTAAAGTTGGTCGGTCTATTTGGTATTGTTCATCCGCCATGGAACCAATTGAAAACCATTTGAAAATCAATCCGGATACTTATGATATATTATCAAAGCATTTTGTACTGAATTGTTTTGATATTTTTAGAACAAGAGCTCCCCTCAACATGAGCATCAAGTGAAATCGTTTTGCACACGGAGGCAAGAGAAAGAATTAACTTCTTTGATTACCATTTTCTAAAAGATATCAACATCACTTCCTGATCAAAACAAGTAGATAAAGCATATAAGGGAGGATGAGGTTTTCATAAGCTCGCTCCCCTCAATATGTGCCTTGAGGTTTGAAAGAGTTTTGCACATACAAGAGGAGCAGATGCACATTGAAACAAATTGATCACGTTTGAGATCTTTGTGGTTTAAGATAGATGCTCCCCTCAACTGTGCATGGAAAATTTAAAATAGTTTGGCACATGTGGGAAGGAGAGCTTGTACATCCTTATAAAACCATTTACCAAATTATCGATTAAATCCAATTTAAATCACAAGTTCTCCCCCGATCACAATTATCAAATCATTTGAGATTTGTGATCTATGTAGATTTAACTTGATTTGGAAAGCTTTTAAGGAGAATTGTGACTTGATTATGAAAGCGTTTTAACTGATAAGGATCAGATTTTGAGACTTTGGACTCCATTGATTAAACATGCATGATTATCTTTTCAAAACTATTGAATGATACATAACTTTTTAATTTAATTGAAATCATTCTCCCCCTCAATCAATGACCTAAGTTGTTGATTGAGAGATAGATATTTTGACACACTTTAAGTCCAAATGATTTCCAAAAACTAAAGTCCGAGTTATTTTTCAAAGTAATTAGTTTTCATTAGATAGTAAGGATTTGTTTAAAGAATCAGAGCATTAGATTTGAAAACCAAGATAAAGCATGGCTCTGTTCTTTCTTTAAAAAGCGGGTTAGTGCCTGAAATGACAATAAACCGTTGTTTTACTTTCTCCCAAAAATATTTTTTGATTTTTTTTTTAAACATTCGAACAACATCTAAAGTCCCGTGTCATTCTTTGAATGACAACACAAAGATCGTAGATATAATCGAATCGAGGTAAAAACATGACAAAAAGGACAATATTTTTTGAGATATTTCAAGATTTTCAAATTTTTATGGATTTTTGAGAGTTTTATATTTTTGTATTTTGCTTTTAGAAAAAATATATACAAAATATAGATGAAGAAAAGACCTTTACTCCTCGTCTTCCTCCTAAAGACGTTTGAGTGTTTCAGGTTGAAGGTTTTTCAAGCCAAGTCGTGGAAGAATAAACTCAAAACGTTCTCTTGGAAGAGCTTTGGTGAAGATGTCGCTAAGCGGTATTACGACTTCACAAAATAAAGTTCCACCACACCGTTTCTACTTGCTCCACGATGAAATGATGTCGGATGTCAATGTGCTTTGCTTTTGAGTGTTGTACGTTGTTGCATGAGAGCAATAGCACTTTATTATCACGGTATAGAGGATTTTGTTGAATTCAAAGCCATAGTCGGATAATTGGGATCTCATCCAAAGGATTTGAGCACAACAAGATGACATGGCTATGTATTCAACCTCGTAGAGGAAATAGAAGTACTCATTTGCTTCTTTGAAGACCACTCATAAGCTTATCACCCAGCGAGCACCTCGACGTACTACGACGAGTATCTTGACATCTGCATGATCGGCATCTGCATAGGTCGTTAGTGACATACCGGTGTCCTTCGAGTACCAAAGTCCCATATTGATGGTTCCTTGGAATACCGAAGACCCGTTTAACTGCAAGGTGCCTTTTAGTAGGCTTAGCACGATATCTAGCACACATGCACACAATGAACAAGATGTACGGTCTACTAGGCGTGAGGTACATCGGGATCCAATCATACTACGGTATTTCGTTTGATCTACCATGATCCCTAAGAGGTCCTCATCCGACTTGGTAAGTTCAATCATGGGAGTGTCAGCGGTGTCACAAGAAACAAATCCAAATTTCTTTAAAATCTCATTTGCATATTTAGATTGATTTATAAAAATGCCTCAGGGACTTTGTAAAATTTGTAATCCCAAGAAAATGACATTTGTCCCATCATTGACATTTGAAATTTAGAACCCATTTCATTAGAAAAGCGGTCACATTCATTGGGGTCGATCGAGGCAAAGATGATATCATCAACATAAATTTGAGCGTGAATTAAATGTTTGCACGACTTCACGGTGAACAATGTTGGATCAACTGCTCCTTTCTTTGAATCGATAGATAGAAGAAACTTTGATAGCGTATCGTACCATGCCCTTGGAGCTTGCTTTAAACCGTAAAGAGTCTTTTCAAGCGATAAACATGAGTAGGATGCTCGGATTCACAAAGCCTTCGGGTTGGTGGCGTGAACAACTTCTTTAAGATCTCCATTAAAGCGCCGTCTTTACATCCATTTGATAGACTATCATGTTCTTACTTGCAGCATTAGCCAAGAATATTCTGATTGCTTCGATACGAGCAACAGGAGCAAATGATTCTTCACAGTCAATACCCTCCTCTTGATGGTATCCTTTGCAACCAATCGACCCTTGTTCTTTAACACATCACCATGCTCATCAAGTTTCACTTTGAAGATCCATTTTAGAGCAATGATCATAGCACATTCTAGAGCAGGTACTAATTCCCATACATCAAGTCGATCAAACTCATGAATTTCTTCTTGCATGGCATTGAACCAGCTATCTTCATTCATAGCAGTTTTAACGTCTTTAGGTTCGATCTTAGAGAGTACAGAGTTGAAGAAGCACCATAAGGCATCGGTTGCAAGTTGTTTCCTTGTGGATCTTGGACGAGAGAGGTTTCCAATGATGTTGTCGGTGGATGATCATGTGTCCATTTTGAGGTGTTCATGTGGTTGTTGTTGTGTAACTAAAGTAGCAGATCGATGTCTCGATGAAGATGGTTCGATGATGATTCGGGAGCAAATATGTTTTCAAATGGAGCATCTTGAGGTAGCAAAGGATTAACTTCATCATTGAAGCGAAGCAGTTCCATGATGTACATTTGAAGATTGATGATTTGTTGATGAGGCAGAGTGATCGACAACAAAGCGCTTCTTGACTTAGTGATATTGAGGCGAAGGATTGACTTCATTCACGGGGATATGGCGACCTCTGTTGTAGGGATTGACAGATCATTAGCACTTGGCTCATAGTGTTCATCAAACATCGGATCAAACAATTTCTTCAAATCATCTTCAGTTGGATGTACATATGGAGTTGCTGGAGAGGAATTTGGTACAAGAGATGAACCAATGGGACTGATTTGAAGTGCGGGTCTAGAACTGGATTGTTCAGGAGCCATTTGACCGGTCAGCTCATCGAACGTAACGTGAATTGTTTCCATGATATTTCGAGCTCTCTTATTGTAGATTCGGTAACCCTTCTTGTTTGGTGCATAACCAACAAAAATTCCAATATCTGCCTTTGCTCTTAATTTACCTAGGTCTTGACCGTGATTCGTTGGATAGCACAAAGCACCAAACACACGAAGATAGGAGAGATCAGGTTTTCATTTATGAACAAGTTCGTATGGAGTTTTTCCATGAGAGGTATGAATAAGAGAACGATTTTGGGTGTAGCAAGCAGTGGCAATGGATTCAGCCCATAGAAACATTGGAACCTTCGAATAAATTAGCATTGTTCTTGCGGCTTCCACAAGAGTTCGATTTCATCTTTCAACTACACCATTACATTGAGGAGTTCATGGAACACTTCTTTGATGGTGATTCAACACTTTCATAAAGCGAATTAAGTCTTTGTTAACAAACTTTGTGCCATTGTCGATTCGGACAATTCGATCGTATTGTTGAGTCGAACTGAAAGTTGTTTGATTAGTTTGATGATGACATACGGGTTTCATCCTTTGTCCTCAAAACTTTACCCAAGTAAATCGAGAGTAGTCATCAACAACTACTAGAATGTATTTCTTCCCATTTATCGTTTGCACTCTCATTGGTCCGCACGGATCCATATGAAGGGTATGAAGAACTTCCATTCTTGAATTTGTGGGTTTTGGTTTGTGGGCATATTTCGTGCTTTTACCCAATTGGCAAGTGAACAAAGATGATCTTTTCATATTTTAATTTGGGTAAGCCTCGACAAGATCCTTTCGGAAAGGTTATTAATGGTGCCAAGTTCAAGTGATTGAGGCAGCGATGCCATAACCATGATTTTGTTTTAGAAGCCTTTGATGACAAGCGATTGGAGAATACTTCATCATGTCTTCGATAGAGATGGTGTATAGGTTAGAACCACAGTACCTCTTAATAATTCCACACCATCTAGTTCTCTAACGAAGCAAGTATGTTTTCTAAAGGCCACCTCTAGATCGGAATCACGAATTGACCAACAGAGAGCAGTTGTGACCAAGACCTTCCACATAATATACTGAAATCACACTTTTACCAACCACATAATCTCCATAACCCATAATAGCTCCAAAATGGTGGTTCCGAATCTAACTGTCGATGAATTTACTTACGAAGTTCATGAGCGCGACGGTCTCGGTCATATGCTTGGAGCGACTGAGTCCGGTACCACGAGCGATTTGAGCGATCTGCGGTTGAACCTGAGACAAGAATGGATAAGCGGATAATTGGGATCCCCATGCAAGAATGGGTTCCATTTGGTTAGTAACGATGATTGGAACACCCGCATCGAAATAGAAACATCCATATCGAAATAGAAGCAATGGAATCATTATGAATAGATGCGTTACTAGTGTCCGTATTTGCCCTATTCAAAGTATGTTCACTTCTTAAGGGAATAGTTCTACCGGTGAGGCATCTATTTTCTAGTGGGCATAGTCGATTAACCTTATGGCCAATGGTATCCATTGATAACCTATCTTACTAAATGTTCTTCTGTGGGTTTCCACTATTTTCTAACTTTCTTTCGCCTTTTCCTTTTAGCCTTCTTAGAATGATATTTTGCATTAACAATATTAGCGGGGATATGACCGCATTAGACAAAGCATTCACACCAAAATCATGATTAGTAAATGAATTCACGAGACATCATTACATGGTTTGCAAATAGTATTAGAATTGAATTAATTGCGAGACGCTTATGGCTAATACTAGAATCAACACGATTCGTTTTATTCAAATTCTCCTACGGTGATCTTCTACTTTCTTCAATGCACATTCTTAGCTTGCGAGGCCCTATCATTCCTTGTAATTCCTTGAGACTTTTACACCTTCGCTTTAATGTCACTGATTACTCTGTAGAGGAGCAGGAACATTAGTTGGTTTTGCTACTTTTTGCCTTTCCTGTTTTGATGTGTTGGGATGTGAACTATTTGAAGGCACATTGAGGTTCACTTTCTTAACACTGGAGGTGCTGGGATCTGAACTATTTGAGGGCCTACTAAAGTTCACATTCATAACATTGGGTATTGAATGATTTGTATACTTGGCATTAGGCATAGAACAGGGTATCAAGGGGTTGACTTGCTCACCTAGGGATTTAGGGCATATTGTAATTAAGAATTCTAGACGTTCTTGAGATCGTTTGGCATAAAAGCATGCATGGCCAATTGCATTATCAAGTGGTTTCTCTAGCTTATCCTCTTCTACAATCTCACGGAGACATTCTAGACTATCCTTAAGGTATGAGAAATATGTTTGAATGGCAAGTTTGTTATTCCTAAGGTGAGGAGGAACATAATTCACAGACAAAGCATATTGATTACAACCATGCACCTTTGATGGACCATTCTCCCCATTGGTCATTGGCATTTTCCTTTTTACCTGACTTTTCAGATTCTCAATTTCCTTTTGCAACGAAGTTATTTGTTCATTATTTTTATTACGAGTGACTTTTATTGACTCAAATAACTCATTGAAATGATGTTTAACCTTTTCATTTTCTTCTAGAAAACTCTCATTTTCCTTTTGTAAAGCATTGACCAGGTTTTGAAGATGAAAAATTTGAGAATTCCGAGAATCTAAAGGAGGAGGCATTTGGGAGCCAGACACATTGTTCATTTCACCCTTTATCTGAGAGATTTGGGCTTTCAACTTTCTGATCGTGATACAATGAGCTCGAATATGTTCATCACGTTTGCTAATTTCAAAAACTGCATCAAATTCAGGAACATCCAAAGATGTCTTGATATTTGAGGTTTTAACATTTTCTTTTAGATGTTGATATTTTAATTGCAAAGCAAGATGCTCAACTTCTAATTTAGAAAACAGTTTTACGAGTTATCATGATCATCTGTTTAACTTTATCATGCGGTTTAGAGTTAGTTTTTCAAGCTCAATGACACGATCATGGGAGACTTTCGAGCAACAGATAATTCATGAAATCGAGAAGCATTAATGGAACAATTAGTAGCGATGTAAAACACATCTTGAGTAATACATTCGAAATAAGAGTCTCATTCAATGTATGCAAGTTCTTCCTCTCAATCTCATTGTATTTTAGTGCTCGCTCATAGTCACTAACCTCAACTATCATTGCATCAAATTCCTTTTCCATTCCTTTAATATCCGAATCTATCCCTTTTAAGACTCTCAAATTGATCTTTTAGTTGTTTAAAGAAAGGCATGACCTCGGTTAGATAGCATTCTTTTGTTTGCTCAAACCCTTTCCCTTGATAATCCCGAGGTTGTGATCCTTTTCTTACAAGTTTTCTCAAAATCGACAAATAGCTGAAAAATAACATATTGACTGATTAAGGTCTTGCTCTTAGTGGCAATAGTCCTAGGAACTAAATGCATTGGTGTATTTGGAGGATACACAGTCGCTGCAGGCATTTTCCTAAGGGGAGGGTGATATGTGTCTAAATACACATATATTTTACATTATTTAAACCCACAAAAATAGCCAAAAACACACAAATGACTATATAAATGTTACAAATATCATGAAAATGTGTTTTATATGAATCAGGTACAAAAAGATTGAAAACAAGTGAAAAGCATGCAAAGTTCACAAAACTATCATTTTCAGTCCTTGGAGTTTCACAAATTGGCAAAACTAGTCCCTGAAGGTTTAAAATGGAAGAAAAGTCAACTTTAGTCCTTGGATAATCAAACATGTTCACAAATAATCCTTGGATAAAAGTTTTCACAAAATGGCAACTTTTACCCCTCAAGTTACAAAAATGGCAAAATTAGTCCCTGGGTGTTTAAAAATGGAAACTTAACAAATAATACCCTTGTACTATTCATAACTTATAATTTGGAACCTTTTGATAACTTTTGGGAAAATCACAATTTCACCCCCCTCAACTTTTGAAAATGTCATAAAAGGTCCCCCGGGTGTTTTAAATTGTAATAAATACAACAAAGGTCCTTTGGTTTATCTAACTTGGCAGGTATAGTCCCTTGAAGGAAATTTGGAAGCTTGTCACATCAGGTCCCTCAAGTTTCAGAAATTACAACTTTAGTCCTTGGGCTTATCCATTATACAAAACCAAACCGGACCCTTATACTTCATAAATCCCTAAATCCAAATCCAGCCCAACAACCAACCCGGCCCAATTCCTTTAATAATAAAACCGGGGTCAACCCCCAGTCAAACCCACCTTCCCTGTTCCCCCTTTCCCTCTCCCTCACATACTGAAACCCATCACTGCTCCCTCACCACCTCCAAAACCACCACCACCTTTCCACCTCATCACCACAGCTGTCTAACAACTCTCACCACCATCTCCTTCCACCTATACCAGCCTACAATCATTTAATGCTTCCCCACCATCAAACACTTTACCTAACCTCACATACCCTGGTTTTGGCTTTACACCTCAACCCCCAGCCCATAAACCCACCAAACATGTCCCTCCACCTCTATAACAAACCAAGAAGCATTAATTGCTCTCAAAGCGCCCAATTGCTTATATGACTTTTGGCGCCAAAAGTAGTTTAAATGGCTAGGATGATTTACGCTTATCAATGGACACAAATTAAAGTGGGATTTGACCGGGAAGATGGTGGGAACTCAGAATGTTATAAAAGAGAAGAGAAGGAAGAGAAGAAGACACCTTTGGATTAGCCTAGGTCACTTAGTTAATTAAGTTTACTGCTTTCTTTAATTTCAAGTCATTTTATTGCTTTCAATGTTGTATTCTCATCAAATTAGTGTAATGAACCTTTATTTCCAGTTTAATTTTAAGTTTCTTTTCAGTTGCAAGTTTTTCCTTAAATGACCTTTAAATTCATGTTCTTTAAATTCTTGTTATGTAGTTGTTTAATGGACTCTTTAAGCTCATATAATCTCCTGACAAAAGCTTTAAAGCTTTTAGATACATTAAAACAAGTTTAGTCTTTAAAATTCAGAAAAACACTAAAAAATCAAGAAAAACAATGAAAAACCAAAAATAATGAAGTGATCTTGGTGAAACTGCATGGAGCAAGGTTAATTGGGGATTGCCTTTGGTTTAGAAGCTTTGTGGAAAGCCTTAGGATGTGTTATGTGGCCATGGTTCTCGGTTTCAAGCGAGTTTCATTTGTAAGCCCTTTTACCATTTTTGCATTTTATTGTTCTAGTCTTTTATATGCTTTAATTTTCATGTTTCTGTGTTTCTTTGCTATTTGTTAATGATATTAGAGCTTAATCTTAGGTTTTTATGTTTTGGATTTGATTGTGGTTTGATTTGGCATTTGGACTGTCAATATGCTAGTTTTTGACAATTCTAGGTTTGAACATTTGTGACTACTTGTTTATGCTTAAAAGGGTCTGATTTGACACATTGTGACCCCTGGATTTGATGAACTTGGTTTGCATAGTCTTATGTTTTGAAAACCTCAAAACAATCCATTTTAAAGGTTGTTTGGATTTAATAATGAAAGTGTGAAAATGGTTGTGAATGGTGTTGTTCCTGTTTGATTTACACTATATGGAACCTATTTGACTCAGTGAATTACTAACCAAAGGGTTTAGCATGTTAGAAAGTCAAATTGACACTTGACAATCTAGATATGAGAACTTTGAGGTTGTTAGATCTAATAATCTCGCATATCTGTTTAATTATTGTTTATTTTTGTTTATTTCATGTTATCATTGTTTAATATTCCATATTCTGTCATTAGATTCAGATCAAAGTTCACCTTAGTCAACTTTGATCATAAACTAAAAAAGTCAAATTTTCCTTTTTGTCATTTTTGAATAAACTAGATAATTTTCTCTAGGCTTTAATATAGAATTTCATAATCTGTGCTTTTAGGATGTTTTAGTTTTGTTGCTAATCTTGCTTATTGTATTTTTGTTTATTTTTGTTTTCCATGTTTAATAGCTTATTTATCCGCTTATTTTAGCTTTGTTTTTCCCCATGCATGACTTTAGTCATCAAGTTAATGAGCTTGCAGAAGCTTCATTATTTGGCCCAAGCTTGTGTACTTGGCATATTTGTGTAGCCCTTCTGGCTTATTTGTTATGTTTATTCTTATTTTCAAGTTTGTAGCTTATTAGATAGCTTAATCACTTTCACCTTCTTTGTCCCATCTTACTCACTACACAGAAGCAAACTGTGTAGTTGGAGTTGTTTTCCTAAGCTCATGAAAAGTTCCTCATTGAACTTGAGCTTGTGATCTTTGGCTTCATGGGAGGCTAACCAATCATACTCAGTGTTTCAGTGTTTGTTGAGCTCTCATGAGCTCATTTGATAAGTTAAATTAGAGCTTGTTGTTTGCCCATTCTCAACAGTTCACTGAGAACTCAGTGAACTTACACCATTACCAACAGCTCTAAGAAGCTCCTTAGTGATCATAAGCTTGTGTGGTTTAGTTTCATGTGAAGCTCATCTACCTAACTCTTTGATCCAGCACTTAAATCCCACCTTGTAGCTTATTATATAGGGGGTTTTATGACAGTTAGGTTACCCAACTTTGCGACTTTGTTCGCCTAAGTTACCCAACTATTTTTTTGTTCAATTGGGTTCTTTGGAGTTTCTGGGTTTGACATTTAGGTTACTCGAAACCGTAAAGCGTGTTCATTCGAGTTACCCAAAAACAGTAACCGGAGTTGGAGTTATCATGGTGTCCACGTAAGCTTTTGTGGGCCCCATTGTCCAACCTCGGATATCCACTTACCATTACTAAGCAGATAGGTTACTCAACTTTGCGATTTTATTCGTCTAAGTTCTTGAAGTTCTTTTTTGTTCAATTCGGTTACTAATATATATTTATTTACATGGCTAGCACTCTCCTCTTTGCTTGATCACAAAACTCATAGAATAGTTTAATTAGTTTAATTTATCATTTTAGTAGTTATAATTAAATCAAATCAAAACCCCTTTGAAACTTGTAAACATCACAAGTTGTTGTACGTTTTCATCCGTTTTTATACGTTTTCATACATTTTAAAAGAATAAACAGTTTTTTTTTTTTTTTAAATTAATTATAATAAAATTAAAATTACTTTTTTTTAGTTTTATTATAAATTTTTGATTTTTTATAAAATTTTAAAAAAAAATAAAAAGTAGTTTTTAATTTATTAAAATAAAATTAAATTTTTTATTTTATTAAAAACTCAAACTCCCAAATACAAGAATATGATTATTCAAGATTCAAAGGGTTTTGTGTTTTGATTAGTTCTTCATGCTTAAAAAGAAAAAGTAGCTCATAACATCACAAGATCTCGGGATTGTTTAACTCATGGGAAATTATTAAAAATAAAGGATACATGACTTATGGTTTTAGTGGTGAATTCTCATTTTATTTAAATGAATGAATCGGTTTATAGTTTATGAATGTTTAGGTTTTAATTTCATACGTTTACGTTTTAATTATTTATGTAACATTTTAATTTATGATGTGGCGTCGATGTGTTTAGTGAGTGAGGATGTTTTCAGGTGACCGATAAAGATAACCTAAATTAACAAAGTTGCATAGTTCAGTAACCTAATTGAACAAGAAAAACTTTAGTAACTTAGGTGAACAAATTCGCAAAGTTTAGTAACTTATTTGTATAAAAACCCTTTATATAAAGATTATTTTTAAATTAATAAAAATAAAAGTCAGCTGCCAGCGTGGCTAGCAACTGGGTATCAAAGGTTAAAAATAGATCGGTCCCTAATTTGTCCGGTAACGATAGTCCAGTACCCTGTTTGCACAAAAATAAAGTTTGGTAACTTAGACGAACAAAGTTGGAAAGTTGGGTAACCTGCATGATATAAAACCCTTATATAGGGCTGCAAGTAGCTTGTAACTTGTCCCATTCCATCAGTGTATACTGAGCTTTCAGTATACACTGGCCTTCTTCATAAGCTCACAAAAAGCTTATCCAGTGGACTTAGCTTGTGAATTTGGCTTCTTTTAGAAGCTAATCCACTAAACTCTAAGTTCCAATGCTTATATTCTATGTTGCAGCTTGTTAATAAGGGCTGCAACCAGCTTTTTGTTTGTCCCATTTGTCAGTATACATTGAGAAATCAGTGTAATTGTGCCAACTTCATAAGCTCCTTAAAAGCTAATCATGGACCTCACAGTTGAGCTTGAGCTTTGGAAGGTTAACCAACCCGACTTGCTACTTCAATTCTTATTTTGGCTTATTAAGCTTATACCTCGACTTAATTTGTCATTCAAAAGTATCTTGGTTGTTTGGATCGTGTGTAATTTGGATTTGCTTATTAGCTTATTACAAGCATATGGGTGAATTCCAGCACACATGCTTGTTTATACTTGTTCATATCACTTGTACATATATTATTTTTCCTTTACTT
Organism: Chrysanthemum lavandulifolium; assembly: GCA_022545495.1. Taxonomy (NCBI): domain Eukaryota; kingdom Viridiplantae; phylum Streptophyta; class Magnoliopsida; order Asterales; family Asteraceae; genus Chrysanthemum; species Chrysanthemum lavandulifolium. The sequence continues at coordinate 74,818,218 of CM040239.1, read as the reverse complement.
TCCTGTGTGGAGCTTATACCAGGCTTATTCAAGCCTTCACTCCATCCAAGTTAAGCTTAAAAAGCTTAACTGTCTAAACCTTAAGCTCACACTACCACAGTCCATTTTCTTGTTTATATTGATCCATTGGATTTGTGTATATCTTATTTTATCTTTTGTTTCCTGTATAAAGCTTTTCCTAGCTTATTTCAAGCTTAAACTCCACTGTGAAGCCAAAAGCTTAACTGTTGGACTCATAAGCTCACAATTTGCTTATTTTTAGGTTTGTAAAGTTTTGTTTTCATTAAACATGTATAATATCAGTATTTAGTTAGTCCAGAAAAAGCAAAACCAAAAAGCTCCACTTTAAAGCTAAGTGATAGCTTCTATATAGAAGCTTAATTGCTTATTAGCTTATTTTTGTTAAGGACATATAGTTTTTAGATTTTTCTCAGCTTCTTATATTTATTTTAGAATTTTGTATAAAGTTTCAGAATTTTCTTTATTCATTTAATACTTTTAAAAAATCAATAATAGTTTTTAGTAATTAATAATAGTAAATAATTAATAATAAATAGAATAATTGTGTAAAAAATACATTTTCAGTTTTAAAATTCATTTTATAATATTTTAGATTTTTCAGATTCTTTATTTCATTTATTTAAGTTAATTTTAGATTTTCTTATTATTTAATTCATTATTAAATACATTTAATTCATTTTGAATTTATATTAATTAATTTAATAGAGTAAAAATTTATTTTAATTTTCTAATAATTTTCTTATCTTTTTAGGATTCCAAAAATATGATTTTCACATTTGTGGAAGTTGTATTGGACCGAACTCACTTTTTATTTTGTTACGTTTACGTAATTGCTACGTACACGTACGCATTTTAGTTTTTTTTAGGTTTTCTTAACTTTAATATAAATTTGTAAATTATAGACAAATATTTTAATTCTACTTAATTTGCATTTAAGCCCCTAAGGCATGCAAATCCCTACTATAGTTATAATCGTTTTGTTTTTATACGTTTACGTTGAATTTAAGTTAAACGTACGTTTGTATATCTTTTACGTTTTAGGTTTCTTATTGCACGTTTTTAACGCCATAGGTGTGTGAGCTATCACTATTCACATTCTAGTGTTAGTCAATCGATTCTGTTTTTGTATATTCAATATCATTTCAACACACGATCGTTGTATTACAGTTTACACCTCGTTGAGACTTAACGACGGGGGTATAACACTATACTCCTCTGGACTTTATTGCATTACATTACGAAATTGTTTGACTCTTGTTGGTGATTGGATCCCAACCGTCAAGTTTATTACACAAGTCAACCACTTGTGAATGGTCAACCGTAATAAAATTCAAGCAGTCTAAAACCAATGCAATTTCCTTGGAATATAGTGGATTCCGGTCGTTAAGTCCACGGAGGATTAATGGTGCTTAAAAGCGTTCAGATGATAGAATGATCACTAAGGATAATGATCTGTAAGGATTTTGATTGGTAATTACACTACTGACTGATTGGAATGGTATTTGGATACAGAATTATAAAGCACAACAATCAGATTAAACAACGTAAATACGTACGTTTATTAAATGTTACGTAAACGTACAAAATAAAACGTAAATTTAAAAGAATAAAACACCTATGAATATGAAAATGATATTTTTATAACCCTAATAATAAAAGAAAATTATTGGAAAATTAAAATTATTTTTATGACTATTTATTTAATTATTATTAATTAAAAACTATTTTTAACTATTTAAAAATACCCTAAAATATAATAAAATATGAAATAAGGCTAGAAAAATGAAATTATGACTTTAGAAAAATCTAAAATATTATAGAACTAATTTTAGAACTAAAAATATATTTATTACACTTTTTATCTATTTATTATTAATTAATTACTATTTATTAATTATTTAAAATACACTTAAATACAAGAAAATATAAAATTAACCTAGAAAAATGAAATTTTAACTTAGAAAAATCTAAAATATTAGAAAACTAATTTTAAAACTGAAAAGATATTTTTTATGTTTTTTATTTATTTATTATTAATTATTTAATACTTTTTAACTATTTTAAATTTTAATAAATACTAAACAAGCTAGGAAAATTATGAAATTTTTTCTATAAATATCCTATGGTGACAGAAAGCTAAGAAAATTATAAAAACTGAAAGTGCTTAATAATAAGCTGAAAAAGAAAATTAAAAAGCTAATTTATATTAAATAAACGCTATCACTATTTTTAAAATGATGTTTTTGTGATTTTTCTTTTTGAAAACTATTTAACTACTGATTATAAGCAACTTTTATAAAAACAAAAATTTTACAACTTAAAAATAAGCAGTTTAAGAGCTTATGATCTCAAGAGTGGAGCTTATGGCTTATTTTGATGTTTTAAGCTCAAACAAGCTTACAAACTGGAACCAAAGATAAAATAAAACACAAATAAGCTAAAGCTACTTATATTAAGCTAGAAAACACAGAGAATCACACTGATAAGCTTTAATAAGCTAATAAGCACTTTAACTTCTTTATGTTCTAAGACAGTTATGGGACAAAGTTTAAAGGACAAAACAAGTGGGGTCCATGAGCTTAAGCTCTCAAACTTGGTGAAACAGATAGCCGGTGGGTTGTGAGCTTAAAGGAACCAAGAACAACCCCTAGGGTCCACTGATGAGCTTATGACAAGCTTTTGAAAAAGCTTGTAATCACTGATCAATGACTCAGTATGTACTGAGTCAGTGTGTACAAGAAATGGGACAAACTAAAAGCTTGTTGCAGCCCTACCAAATAAGCTGCAAAATGGAAAATAAGCACTGGACCTGTGAAATGGCTAGATTGGCTTTCCAAAAAGCCAAGGTTCATAAGCTGAGGTTCACTAATGAGCTTTTTATGAGCTTGTGAAGAAGCTAGCTCAACTGTGCACAGGCACATTTTTAGAAAAGGGCTTAAAATAAGCTAAGAAATAAGCTGTTTAACTAGCTAACTGGAAATTATAAAAAATACTGTGATTAAGATGAGCAACTAAAGTTTATAATCCTAAAAGCTCAGATTTTGAAAGCTAAAATTAAGTCCTATAAAAAATGATCTATTTTATTCAAAATGACTAAAGCGAAAATTTTGACTTTTAAATTACACTAAAGGTTTGACTTTGATGAACTTTAGATTGATCCTACTCAATGATTATGTTGTATTAAGCTATGTTAAGATGAAATTAAGCTAGAGTACCAAGTTATGAGCTCTTGTGATGAATTTTGTTTCCTAAATCCTAACGTTAACAAACTAGGTGAGATTAAAAGAGATTTTGACTTTTTAACAAGTGAGCATTGCGGTTTTTATGGTATATAATGAGCTATTAGGACCTAATGTGACATATAACAACCAAGAATAATCACATGAACAACCTCTAACACAGTTTAATACAAGCAAATCCAAACAACCCTTCATAGAACTTGTGATTATGAAGCTTTAAGTACTAAAACAGCTTTTCAAACAAAGAAAGCTATTGATTAACTTTTAATAACTTTTGTTCAAAAAAAAAACTTTTAATAACTATATTTAGACAGATTTAAGCTAAAATTAACACACTTTAAACACTTAAACTGGAAAATGCAAATTTTGAGAAAATTGCTTACAAATTGGAATTCAAGTGGAAACTGAGAACCAAGAACTGAGAACACAACCTATAGCTTCCCAAGAAGCTCTAAACCAAGGGCAATCCAATATTCACCCTGCTCCAGCTGTGATCTCCATTTCCATTGATTTTTGATTTTTAACTAATTTTTTGTATTTTTGGTATTTTTTTCTTTTTGATACTAAACTGAGTTTTAAGGTTACTAAAAGCTTAGAAAAGCTTTATAAGGAGCTTATGTGAGCTTGTGAGTCCATAACAACAATTAATAACAACATTAAGCTAATATGAGATTTTTGAACTTGAAAATTGCATAAACTGAATTTATATACTTGAAACTTGAAATTGCTTATTGAAAAAGTTTGAAATACACTGAAAATACTTAACAAAGTACTTGAAAGCTTAAACATACACTGGAAATTGAAAATGAACTAATTCGACATACATTGACTAAAATTAAACTAGATATCTCACTCCTCTGCTTCTCCTTCTTTCTTTATAGACTTTAGAGACTCCCCACATGCTTCTGATCATATCCCATCAACAATCTTGACCATTGGATGAGTCAAAGTCATCCTCTCCGTTTAAACCATTTTTGGCGCCAAAAGTCATAGTAGTGTATTGAGGCAGTTCTGCTGCAATTAATGCACTTTGGTTTGTTGTGGAGGTGTAAGGGACACAAAAGGTGAAGTTTTAATGAATTTGGTGTGATGTGGAAGCAAAAACAGGTTTGTGAGTGTAACAGTGAAACTACTATGGTGGGGATGCATTAAATGCAAGGTGGACTGGTATATAGGTGGAAGGGGGTGGTGATGAGTGGTTTAGACAGCTGGGGTGATGAGGTGGTGGTGAAAAACCACCCTGGTTTTGGGTTGCAGGAGAGGTAGAGGGAAGTGAACAGTGGAGGCGGGATTTGACTTTCGTTGACCCGTTTTTAATAATAAAGCTGGGGGTTCAAAATGGGGGGTCACAGGATAATGACAGGGGGTCTTTTGGGTTTGGTTGGGGTAATAATACAAAAGGGTCCATTTGGTTTATAGTTTATTACAAGGACCATTATTGTAATTTCTGCAAACTTGAGGGACCAAAACTGTACTTTTTCCAAAGTTATACCAAGGACCAATTATGCCATATATGAATAGTACAAGGGTAATACTTGATAATTTTCCATTTTTAAATATCCAAGGACTATTTTTGACATTTTTCAAAGTTGAGGGACCAAAGTTGTAAATTGTGATTTTTAAACTTCAAGGACAATTTTGACAACTTATGAATCCTAGGGACTTTAAATAACATTTTGCTTTATTTTGATTTACCGAGGACTATTTTGACAACTTTTGAAACTTGGGGACTAAAGCGCCAATTATGCAAACTTGATCGTTTTCACACGATTTTGGTATTTTGCATTTGAAACACATAAAACACTTATTTGTGATATTTTATCATTTTGATGCATTTCGAGTGTTTTCGGATGTTTTGGCGATCTAAAAGGTATAAAAATGATGAGTATTTGCACACTCATCAATCCCCACACTAAGATATTGCTAGTCCCTAGCAATCTTTTGAGAAAACTTTAATGGATTTCATCTCTTTACCAAAAGCCATTACTTACGAGTAGCCAATTGTTTTAGTTCAAGTAAGAACCTTGGTACAATGATAACCAAATGATTTTGAGCAAATCACCGACTTTCAACGGTTTTGATTTGTCTTTACGAAGCCGTTTTACGGACTAGCCAACTCTTAGATAAATTATCTTTGGTGAGTCGATTACCAATAATTTTCCAAGCGCCTTTACCACAAGCCATAAACTTGCGGGCTAGCCAACTCTTCACTAATTAAAGATATGGTGAGGTGAACACCATACAATTTTGGGCAAATTGCAAGCCATAAGCGGTTTGAGATATCTTTACCAAGAGCCGTTTGCTCTGGATTAGCCAATCCTTTTGTTTATTAGACATGGCGGATGATAACCGTAGGTTGAGTAAGTGCAAAACACTTACTCCAAAAAATTTTGGCCAAAATGGGGAATTGGGTGGTATAATTACATGATAAAATTCGTGAGAATTCCCCCACACTAGAAATGAATATTGCCCTCAATATTCAAAGTACCATTGTTATGCGAAACATAGAACGTAAAGGGAAATACTACGGCCATTATTTTATTTTTGATATATACATTTTTTTTTTTTTGAAGCTTTATATACAACAATGGGCAACTCCCCACACTAGGGTGGTACTCACGGTGAAAACCCATGTGGTGTGCTCTTGTTTTTGATTACCGAGTCACTAGCTTGACTCGATCCCGCATTCATTGGTTCATGGGGAAAGTTTGTAGATCCGGGACAACCATGGGTGGAATGTCCTCTCCAAAATAGTGTTTTAATCGATGACCATTCACTTTAAAATTTGGACCATCGGGTTGAGATAACTCAATAGTTCCATAAGGAAATACTTTAGTGATGGTGAATGGTCCGGACCGGTGGGATTTTAGTTTTCTGAGAAAATCTTCAATCTTGAATTGAAAAGAAGGACTCGATCACCGGCGTTGAAAACGCGGTTCTTGATTTTGGAGTCATGAATCTTCTTTGTCTTTTGTTTGTAGATCAAAGAGTTCTCGTATGCTTGATCACGGAGTTCATTTAATTCATTCATTTGAACTTTTACGTGATCACCGGTGTCTGAATATCGAAGTTGGCATGTTTCAAGGCCCGGTATGCTTTGTGCTCAAGCTCAATCGGAAGATGACATGCCTTTCCGTACACTAGCTTGTATGGAGTACACCGATGGGTGTTTTATAGTTGTACGGAAGGCCCAGTGCGTCATCTAGTTTATCCGACCGGGATGCACGGTTTTCGCCTCTTGTCCTTTCAAAATTCTTTTATACCACGGTTGGAAACTTCCACTTGCCCACTTGTTTGGGGTGGTATGCGATGAGAGGCGGTGAGTTACACCATACTTTTGCATGACTCGATCAAATTGGTCATTGCGAAATGCGTACCACGATCGCGATTATAGCTCGTGGAGTTCCAAACCTAGCAAAAGAGATTTTAAAATTTCACAACAACTCGGGCATCATTGGTAGGTAAAGCTTTCGCTTCAACCCATTTTGACAAATAGTCAATGACCACAAGTATGTATTTGTTTCCTCGAGATGATGGAAATGGCCCATAAAGTCAATGCCCCGGATGTCAAAAATCTCACACACTTGAATGGCGTTTTGCGGCATTTCATTTCTTTGTGAGATATTTCCGTGACGTTGACAAGCGTCACAAGTTTTGACAAATTCGTGGGCATCCTTGTAAATAGTGGGCCAATAAAACCGGAATCAAACACCTTTTGGCGGTGTAGTTTGGACTATGATGGCCCCGGTGGGTCCAACATGGCAAGCTTTGAGAATGTCCATAGCTTCACGTCCATAAACACACCGTCGGATGACTTGATCCGCATGATTTTGAATAAGTAGGGTCGTCCCGAGTAATGTTTAACATCCTTGAAGAATTTGTTCTTCGTTGGGTCGACATTCCTTTCACTATGAAGTTACCCGCATGGTAATTTGCGAAGTCGACAAACCATGGGGTAGTAGAGTTTCCACGAAAAGAAACCGCATTGAGTGTCTCGAGAGGAAATGTTTCATTTATTTCCTTTTCTCGAAAACATCTTGGTGAGGGTTTTCTAATCGGACAGATGATCGTGACCGGGTTCTCGGCTCCTTTTTATCACGTATAATGATATCAAATTCTTGCGGAGGAGAACCCAACGGAGTAATCTCGGCTTTGCATCTTGTTTTGCAAAGAGATATTTGAGAGCCGAGTGATCCGTATACACCACGCATTTGGTCAAGATTAGGTATGGCGAAACTTCTCAAACGCATACACCACGGCTAGTAGCTCTTTTACGTGGTGGTGTAATGGGTTTGAGCTTGATCATAGTCTTACTCGCGTAGTGGATAGGTGAAAATGCTTGTTTCTGCGTTGCCCTAAGGCTGCACCGATAGCAAAATCACTTGCATCGCACATGAGCTCAAAGCCAAATCCGATCGGGAGCAACGAGAATGGGTGCCTCAATAAGCTTTTTCTTTAATGTTTCAAAAGCTTTGATGCACTCGGTGAGAAGATAAAAGGAGCATCTTTTCAAGAAGATGGGTCATAGGTCAGGCGATCTTAGAAAAATCTTGTATGAATCTGCGATAAAACCGGCATGACCTAAAAACTCCTAATACCTTTGACGGTAGTAGGATGAGGCAATTTAGCAATAACATCGACTTTTGCTCTATCGACCTCAATCCCATTTTTGAAATCTTATGGCCAAGGACTATGCCTTCTTTGACCATAAAGTGGCTCTTCTCCCAATTTAGACAAAGATTGGTGTCTTCACACCGTTTGAGCATTTTATCTAAATGGAGAGACATGTTTGAAATGAGTCCCCAATGACCGAGAAGTCATCCATAAACACCTCCATTGTTTCCCGATCATGTCGTGGAAAATGGCCATCATACATCGTTGGAGCGTGCGGGAGCATTACATAGGCCAAAAGGCATACGTCGTAGGCAAAAGTTCCGTATGGGCGGTGAATGTGGTCTTTCTTGATCCCGTGGATCAATGGGGATCTGAAAATAACCCGAGAAACCATCAAGGAAACAATAGTATTCGTTCCTGCTAATCTCTCAAGCATTTGGTCCATGAAGGGTAGAGGAAAATGGTCTTTTCGGTGGCGTCATTCAACTTACGATAGTCAATGCAAACACGCCATCCGTAACCAATCGAGTTGGAATTAACTCGTTTTCTTCATTTGTGACAACGATTATGCCACCCTTTTAGGAACACGGTGAATTGGGCTAACCCAAGGACTATACGAGATCGGGTAAATTAATCCCGCATCAAGAAGTTTGAGAACCTCTTGTTTAATAACATCATGGATTTTGGATTTACTCTTCTCGATGTTGGATGCTGGTTTGAAGTCATCCTCCATCAAGATTTTGTGAGTACAAAACTCGGGGTTGATACCTTAATGTCGGAGAGTTTCCAAGCAATTGCTTGCTTGTGTGACTTCAAGACCTTTATGAGAGCGATCTTTTCATCTTTACTCAAATCTCGAGCAATAATGACGGGTAATTTATCATCACCCTCAAGAAATGCATACTCGAGATGAGGTGGTAAGTCCTTAAGTTCTACCTCAAGAAATTCTTGATTTTCTCAACCGACTTGACTTCCTTGTTATGAAGCTCGGCGGGAGGGAGTGATGATGGATCATCATTAAGCAACTTCTCAATGAGAAGTATGTCCCCTCGATGTCGATGGGAGCGTGATCAATTTCCCATGAAACCGAATCACTAGACAAGTATGCTTCAATCTCTTCCAAGATGAAGTCACTTTCCTCAAACGGAGTGAGAGAAGGAGTAGAATTGGCAATGATGGGTTGAGATGAATGAGTGAGATTATCACTCGAAGAATTATGATCATAACCAAGAACTTCTTGAGAGTACTCTTGAAGCAACATCAATGATATCTATTCGGTTAACCGACTCGGAATCATAGTTTGCGGAGTACCTCAAGTTTGATCAAGGTTAAAGGTGGTGACTTCATTACCAACACGTAATGTGATTTCTTGCTCAAATACATCAATGAGAGCACGGCCCGTTCTCGGGAATCCTCGTCCAACAATGAGAGGAACCCGATGATCGACATCGAAGTCAACAACCACAAAGTCGGTGGAAAATGGAACTTTCCTACTTTCACGAATCGTCCTCGGCAATGCCAAGTGGACGGGATATTGTACGATCTGCAAGCTCGAGAGTCATGCATGTAGGAGTAAGGTCCGGAAGAAAGTTTCTTCCATCTTGAAAGAGGCATCAAGTTTATGCTTGCACCAAGATCGGCTAAGGCAAAGCATTCAACCATTCACGGAAATACACAAGGTAAGAGAAATTTTCCGGGATCTCCAAGCTTCTCGGGAAGCTTCTTTATGAATCACGGCGGTTCTCGTTAAAAGGAGTTTTGCCATCTCAAGCAGTTTTCCTTGTTGCTTAACATGTGTTTGAGAGTTGATGCAAACTTGGGCATTAGCATGATAGCATCCGCAAAGCTTATGTCAAAATGTAGTTCTTGGAAAATTTGAAAAATTTGTCCATTTGATGGTAGCTTTTCGCGGAGCTTTGCTCATTCAAACGTGATGGGTAAGGAATAGAAGATTTGGATTTGGGGTTTTCAATGGGAGCTCTTGGAGGTTCAAAACAACTCTGGATTGGATTTGGGTTTCGGGACAACTTGAGGATGGACATCGTTGGTACCTCCGTTATTAGTAGGAAGTTCCTTGTCCTTTGTCGCCTCGGGTTCACTTTCCACTACCTTCGGAGAGAAGAAGAAGAGGTAGTAGGAATAGCGGGTCCATTGTATGAAACACCACTTACGGTTGTGATCGCCTTTGCATCGCCCCTCGGGTTAGCGATCGTGTTGCTCGGAAGTTTTCTTGAGCCGAGGGTTGATCATTTAAAGACTTCTTTAGATCGAATCGGCTGACCAACAACTGTTCATTTCATCTTGGGATTTCATGAATTGCTTCAATAACTCATCGGATGATGGTCTTGGAGGATGTGGGGGAAATTTTGAGGTCGTATGTTTTGATTATGACCTTGTTGTTGAAAATTCCTTGGTTAGGATTTACATTTCCACGAAATTGATTCCCTCGATTGAAATTGTTTTGATTAAGGTTTCCTTGATGTTGGAAACCTTGATTTGGTCCGGATAGAAATTACCTTGGTTTTGATAACCTTGGTTCATTCTAGGTTGGTTCGATTCGGTTTTGTATGTTAGGATTACGGTTAAAACCGGGTGGTCCACGATAAGTATTAGCACGGTAGTTTGGTTCATTTTGAGGACGGTATTGATTACCTCCACGATGTGAAGTACCGGCTATAGCATTGGCTTCAAATGGACTACCATCGGTGGCGATACAATTGTAGTATGCATGAGGGCCACCACAAGTAACCTGAGACCTCGACTTTCTTCACTTCACCATGTGATGGTGTGCGTGTGAAAGTGACTTTCTTTTGGTTAGCAAGAACCAAAGCTTTGAACAATATCCGTGAGTTTGTCAATCTTAGCATCGGTGCTAGATGTACTCACGTGAGATGAAGTAGAAGGTCCGGCATTAGGCGAGACCGATATGTCTTTGTTCGGAAAAGGCGGACACGGGACTTGTTTTCAATGATTTGCAAGGCTTCTTTTGTGGTCTTGCTCAGAAATTACCTCCGCGGAGGCATTTAAAGAGTCTTGGTCACTTGTCTCGCAGACCATTGTAGAAAGTATCCATTTGCATTAACTCGGTAAAACCATGATGCGGACACTTGCGGAGCAACTCTTTATAACGATCCCATGCCTCACCGAATGATTCATCAAATCTTTGAGCAAATTTCATTATCTCATTCTTAAGACTTGTAGTTCGGGATGGAGGATAGAATTCGTTAACAAACTTAGTGACTAAATCCTCCCATGTCTCAATGGAGCGAGGGGTTGTTTCTCAAGCCAATTCGGGCTTGTCCTCAGAGAGAATGGGAACGGAAGAAGCTTAATTGCTTCATGTGGGACATTCTTGTATTTGATGGTAGATGCAATCTTGTTAAACCATCGAATATGAGCATGAGGATCATCCGCTCAAAACCATAAAATTGGCTTTGGGTTACAAGATTAAGCAACCGGTTTTGAGCTCGAAGGTATCAACCACGATGGTGGGACAATAATGGCATCTCCGTAACCCTCGATGGGTGCTTGAGAAGCTCATTCATCGGCTTATCTTACGCCATTCGACGGGGGTGGTTGTGCTAGGCGTTCCTCGATCACGGTGAAGGAGCGAGCGTCCTCTACATCTACGTGGAATACTTGCAAGCTCGAAAGTGGACTTGTAAATTTGGAAGAGCAGTGCGCATGCACTAAGTATAAAAATCGGTTTTCAAAAACAAATGCGAGGCAAAGCGACAAGTGAACTTAAACCAATAATCACAAATGAAATGGCTTCTTTGAAAAGGTATACCAAATCACAAGGACACAAAGGCAAGTTTTGATCTTTAAGATTGGGAACTTATTAATGTTCACACCCCAGGTTGGTAGGTGTTACGCCTTGGTTTGCGGTGGTTGATTTTATGTATTTATTAAGTACCACCGAAAAGGCGTAGGTATGGATTTGTGCTAAGGGTTTAAATACTTTTGGACAATATTTTTGGTATCGTCTCGTTTAACCAAATCGTACTCTTTAAGAATCACCTTAAAGAAAATACAAGATAGAAAAGCGTTACGATTGTTTTGTTGTTTTATATTTTTTTGGTGTTGTTAACACTTTAGGAAAAGTGTTAATGAACTTTTGATTTTGATAACTTTACAAAAAAGCTGTTTACAAAAGGTGGTATATGTGCAAGTATGGGTGCGAAAATGCTTAAAACACGCTAAAGCCTCCCCCGTGGCGCCAAAATTTTGATTGGATCCTAACCGTCAAGTTTATTACACAAGTCAACCACTTGTGAATGGTCAACCGTAATAAAATTCAAACAGTCTAAAACCAATGCAATTTCCTTGGAATATAGTGGATTCTCGGGTCGTTAAGTCCCCGGAGGATTAATGGTGCTTAAAAGCGTTCGGATGTCGAATGATCACTAAGGATAATGATCTGTAAGGATTTTGATTGGTAATTACACTCTTGATTGATTGGAATGGTATTTGGATACGAATTATAAAGCACAACAATCGATTAAACAAACGTAAATACGTACGTTTATTAAATGTTACGTAAGCGTACAAAATAAAGCGTAAATTTAAAAGAATAAAACACCTATGAATATGAAAATGATATTTTACAATCCTAATAATAAAAGAAAATTATTGGAAAATTAAAATTATTTTTATGACTATTTATTTAATTATTATTAATTAAAACTATTTTTAACTATTTAATAATATCCTAAAATATAAGAAAATATGAAATAAAGCTAGAAAAATGAAATAATGACTTAGAAAATCTAAAATATTATAAAACTAATTTTAAAACTAAAAATATATTTATTACACTTTTTATCTATTTATTATTAATTAATTACTATTTATTAATTATTTAAAATACACTTAAATACAAGAAAATATAAAATTAACCTAGAAAATGAAATTTTAACTTAGAAAAATCTAAAATATTAGAAAACTAATTTTAAAGCGAAAAGATATTTTTATGTTTTTATTTATTTATTATTAATTATTTAATACTTTTAACTATTTTAAATTCTAATAAATACTAAACAAGCTAAGAAAATTATGAAATTTTTTCTATAAATATCCTATGGTGACGAAAACTAAGAAAATTATAAAAGCGAAAGTGCTTAATAATAAGTTGAAAAAGAAAATTAAAAGCTAATTTATATTAAATAAACGCTATCACTATTTTTAAAATGATGTTTTGTGATTTTTCTTTTGAAAACTATTTAACTACGATTATAAGCAACTTTTATAAAAACAAAATTTTACAACTTAAAATAAGCGGTTTAAGAGCTTATGATCTCAACGATGGAGCTTATGGCTTATTTTGATGTTTTAAGCTCAAACAAGCTTACAAACTGGAACCAAAGATAAAATAAGGTACAAATAAGCTAAAGCTACTTATATTAAGCTAGAAAACACAGAGAATCACTTGATAAGCTTTAATAAGCAAATAAGCACTTTAACTTCTTTATGTTCTAAGACGGTTATGGGACAAAGTTTAAAGGACAAAACAAGTGGGGTCCATGAGCTTAAGCTCTCAAACTTGGCTGAAACAGATAGCCAGCTGGGTTGTGAGCTTAAAGGAACCAAGAACAACCCCTAGGGTCCACTGATGAGCTTATGACAAGCTTTTGAAAAAGCTTGTAATCACTGATCAATGACTCAGTATGTACTGAGTCAGTGTGTACAAGAAATGGGACAAACTAAAAGCTACTTGCACCTTATCAAATAAGCTATAAAGTTGAAAATAAGTAATGGACTAAAGAGATGGCTAGATAAGCTTTCCAAAAGCTAAAATACATAAGCTAGGTTCACTAATGAGCTCTTTATGAGCTTGTGAAAAAGCTTGCTAAAGCGTACACAGGCACATTTTAGAAAAGGGCTTAAAATAAGCTAAGAAATAAGCGGTTAAATAAGCTAACTAGAAATTATAAAAATACTATGATAAAGATGAGCAACTAAAGTTTATAATCCTAAAAGCTTAAATTTTGAAACTAAAATTAAGTCCTATAGAAAATGATCTATTTTATTCAAAACGACTAAAGCGAAAATTTTGACTTTTAAATTACACTAAAGGTTGACTTTAATGAACTTTAGATTGATCCTACTAATGATTATGTTGTATTAAGCTAAGTTAAGATGAGATTAAGCTAAAGTACCAAGTTATAAGCCACTTGTGATGAATTTTGTTTCCTAAATCCTAACGGTGACCTAGGTGAGATTAAAGAGATTTTGACTTTTAACAAGTGAGCATTGATTTTTTATGTATGTAATGAGCTATTAGGACCTAGTGTGACATATAAACAACAAGAATAACAACATGAACAACCTCTAACACAGTTTAACCAAGCAAATCCAAACAACCCTTCAATAGGACCGTTTATGAAGCTTTAAGTACTAAAACAGCTTTTCAAACAAATAAAGCTATTGATTAACTTTTAATAACTATATTTAGAAAGATTTAAGCTAAAATTAACACACTTTAAACACTTAAACTGGAAAATGCAAATTTTGAGAAAATTGCTTACAAATTGGAATTCAAGTGGAAACTGAGAACCAAGAACTGAGAACACAACCTATAGCTTCCCAATAAGCTCTAAACCAAGGGCAATCCAATATTCACCCTGCTCCAGCTGTGATCTCCATTTCCATTGATTTTTGATTTTTAACTAATTTTTTGTATTTTGGTATTTTTTTCTTTTGATACTAAAGCGAGTTTTAAGGTTACTAAAAGCTTAGAAAAGCTTTAAAAGGAGCTTATGTGAGCTTGTGAGTCCATAACAACAACTAATAACAACATTAAGATAATATGAGATTTTTGAACTTGAAAATTGCATAAAGCGAATTATATACTTAAAACTTGAAATTGCTTATTGAAAAAAGTTTGAAATACACTAAAATACTTAACAAAGTACTTGAAAGCTTAAACATACTGGAAATTGAAAATTAATTAAAACGACATACATTAACTAAAATTAAACTAGATATCTCACTCCTGCTTCTCCTTCTTTCTTTATAGACTTTAGAGACTCCCACATGCTTGATCATATCCCATCAACAATCTTGACCATTGGATGAGTCAAAGTCATCTCTCCGTTTAAACCATTTTTGGCGCCAAAAGTCATAGTAGTGTATTGAGGCAGTTCTGCTGCAATTAATGCACTTTGGTTTGTTGTGGAGGTGTAAGGGACACAAAAGGTGAAGTTTTAATGAATTTGGTGTGATGTGGAAGCAAAAACAGGTTTGTGAGTGTAACAGTGAAACTACTATGGTGGGGATGCATTAAATGCAAGGTGGACTGGTATATAGGTGGAAGGGGGTGGTGATGAGTGGTTTAGACAGCTGGGGTGATGAGGTGGTGGTGAAAAACCACCCTGGTTTTGGGTTTGCGAGGAGTAGAGGAAGTGAGCAGTGGAGGCGGATTTGACTTTCGTTGACCGTTTTAATAATAAAGTTGGGGTTCAAAATGGGGGTCACAGGATAATGACAGGGGGTCTTTTGGGTTTGGCTGGGGTAATAATACAAAAGGGTCCATTTGGTTTATAGTTTATTACAAGGACCATTATTGTAATTTCGCAACTTTTTGAGGACCAAAATTGCAACTTTTCCAAAGTTATCACAAGGACCAATTATGCCATATATGAATAGTACAAGGGTAATATTTGATAATTTTCCATTTTAAATATCCAAGGACTATTTTGACATTTTCAAAGTTGAGGGACCAAAGTTGTAAATTGTGATTTTAAACTTCAAGGACAAGTTTGACAACTTATGAATCCCTAAGGACTTTAAATAACATTTTGCTTTATTTTGATTTACCAGGACTATTTTGACAACTTTTGAAACTTGGGGACTAAAGCGCCAATTATGCAAACTTGATACGTTTTCACACGATTTTGGTATTTTTGCATTTGAAACACATAAAACACTTATTTGTGATATTTTATCATTTGATTTTGATGCATGTTTTATCTAAAGGTATAAAATGTGTATTTTTTCGGATGTTTTGCGACCGTTTGAGCGAATCAAAAGGTATAAAAAATATCTATGTATATATTATATATAATATTATATTCCAAAACAATATAAAACAAAAATATTTTTCTTTTCTTTCTATATATATAAAGATAAAAATATGAGCAAGCGGCTCTTGGTAAAGATATCTCAAATCCGTTTATGGCTTACAATTACCTAAAATTGTATGGTGTTGACTCACCATATCTTTAATTAGTGAAAAGTTTGCTAGCCCGCAAGTTTATGGCTTGTGGTAAAGGCGATTGGAAAACCATAATTGGTAATCACTCACCAAAGATAATATTGATAATTTATCTAAAAGTTGGCTAGTCCGAATAAACGGCTTACGGTAAAGACAAATCAAAACCGTTCTGGTGGTGATTTGCTCAAAATCATTTGGTTATCATTGTACCAAGGTTCTTACTTGAACTGAAACAATTGGCTACTCCAGAAGTAATGGCTTTTGGTAAAGAGATTAAATCCATTAATTTTTCATTAAAGATTGCTAGGGAATAGCAATAGTTTAGTGTGGAGCATTAATTTTTTCATTACAAGTTTTCTCAAAATCGACAAATAGTTGAAAAATAACATATTGACTGATTAAGGTCTTGCTCTTAGTGGCAATAGTCCTAGGAACTAAATGCATTGGTGTATTTGGAGGATACACAGTCGCTGCAGGCATTTTCCTAAAGGGAGGGTGATATGTGTCTAAATACACATATATTTTATATTATTTAAACCCACAAAAACAGCCAAAAACACACAAATGACTATATAAATGTTACAAATATCATGAAAATGTGTTTTATATGAATCAGGTACAAAAAGATTGAAAACAAGTGAAAAGCATGCAAAGTTCACAAAACTGTTATTTTCAGTCCTTGGAGTTTCACAAATTGGCAAAACTAGTCCCTGAAGGTTTAAAATGGAAGAAAAGTCAACTTTAGTCCTTGGATAATCAAACATGTTCACAAATAATCCCTGGATAAAAGTTTTCACAAAATGGCAACTTTTACCCCTCAAGTTACAAAAATGGCAAAATTAGTCCCTGGGTGTTTAAAAATGGAAACTTAACAAATAATACCCTTGTACTATTCATAACTTATAATTTGGAACCTTTTGATAACTTTTGGGAAAATTAGAATTTCACCCCCCTCAACTTTTGAAAATGTCATAAAAGGTACCCCGGGTGTTTTAAATTATAATAAATACAAGAAACGTCCTTTGGTTTATCTAACTTGGCAGGTATAGTCCCTTGAAGGAAATTTGGAAGCTTGTCACATCAGGTCCCTCAAGTTTCAGAAATTACAACTTTAGTCCTTGGGCTTATCCATTATACAAAACCAAACCGGACCCTTATACTTCATAAATCCCTAAATCCAAATCCAGCCCAACAACCAACCCGGCCCAATTCCTTTAATAATAAAACCGGGGTCAACCCCCAGTCAAACCCACCTTCCTGTTCCCCCTTTCCCTCTCCCTCACATACTGAAACCCATCACTGCTCCCCCACCACCTCCAAAACCACCACCACCTTTCCACCTCATCACCACAGATGTCTAACAACTCTCACCACCATCTCCTTCCACCTATACCAGCCTACAATCATTTAATGCTTCCCCACCATCAAACACTTTACCTAACCTCACATACCCTGGTTTTTGCTTTACACCTCAACCCCCAGCCCATAAACCCACCAAACATGTCCCCTCCACCTCTATAACAAACCAAGAAGCATTAATTGCTCTCAAAGCGCCTCTAAGTCGCTTATATGACTTTTGGCGCCAAAAGTAGTTTAAATGGCTAGGATGATTTCGCTTATCCAATGGACACAAATTAAAGTGGGATTTGACCGGGAAGATGGTGGGAACTCGTAATGTTATAAAGAGAAGAAGGAAGAAGAAGACACCTTTGGATTAGCCTAGGTCACATAGTTAATTAAGTTCTTGCTTTCTTTAATTTCAAGTCATTTTATTGCTTTCAATGTTGTATTCTCATCAAATTAGTGTAATGAACCTTTATTTCAGTTTAATTTTAAGTTTCTTTTCGATTTGCAAGTTTTTCCTTAAATGACCTTTAAATTCATGTTCTTTAAATTCTTGTTATGTAGTTGTTTAATGGACTCTTTAAGCTCATATAAGCTCCTGACAAAAGCTTTAAAGCTTTTAGATACATTAAAACAAGTTTAGTCTTTAAAATTCAGAAAAACACTAAAAAATCAAGAAAAACAATGAAAAACCAAAAATAATGAAGTGATCTTAGTGAAACTGCATGGAGCAAGGTTAATTGTGGATTGCCTTTGGTTTAGAAGCTTTGTGGAAAGCCTTAGGATGTGTTATGTGGCCATGGTTCTCAGTTTCAAGCAGGATTTCATTTGTAAGCCCTTTTTACCATTTTTTGCATTTTATTGTTCTAGTCTTTTATATGCTTTAATTTTCATGTTTCTGTGTTTCTTTGCTATTTGTTAATGATATTAGAGCTTAATCTTAGGTTGTTATGTTTTGGATTTGATTGTGGTTTGATTTGGCATTTGGACTGTCAATATGCTAGTTTTTGACAATTCTAGGTTTGAACATTTGTGACTACTTGTTTATGCTTAAAAGGGTCTGATTTGACACATTGTGACCCCTGGATTTGATGAAATTGGTTTGCATAGTCTTATGTTTTGAAAACCTCAAAACAATCCATTTTAAAGGTTGTTTGGATTTAATAATGAAACTGTGAAAATGGTTGTGAATGGTGTTGTTCCTGTTTGATTTACACTATATGGAACCTATTTGACTCAGTGAATTACTAACCAAAGGGTTTAGCATGTTAGAAAGTCAAATTGACACTTGACAATCTAGATATGAGAACTTTGAGGTTGTTAGATCTAATAATCCTGCATATCTGTTTAATTATTGTTTATTTTTGTTTATTTCATGTTATCATTGTTTAATATTCCATATTCTGTCATTAGATTCAGATCAAAGTTCACCTTAGTCAACTTTGATCATAAACTAAAAAAGTCAAATTTTCCTTTTTGTCATTTTTGAATAAACTAGATAATTTTCTCTAGGCTTTAATATAGAATTTCATAATCTGTGCTTTTAGGATGTTTTAGTTTTGTTGCTAATCTTGCTTATTGTATTTTTGTTTTCCATGTTTAATAGCTTATTTATCTGCTTATTTTAGCCTGTTTTTCCCCTGTGCACAGCTTTAGCTGTCAAGTTAATGAGCTTGCAGAAGCTTCATTATTTGGCCCAAGCTTGTGTACTTGGCATATTTGTGTAGCCCTTCTGGCTTATTTGTTATGTTTATTCTTATTTTCAAGTTTGTAGCTTATTAGATAGCTTAATCACTTTCACCTTCTTTGTCCCATCTTACTCACTACACAGAAGCAAACTGTGTAGTTGGAGTTGTTTTCCTAGTCCAGAAAAAGAAAAACCAAAAAGCTCCACTTTAAAGCTAAGTGATAGCTTCTATTTAGAAGCTTAATTGCTTATTAGCTTATTTTTGTTAAGGACATATAGTTTTAGATTTTCTCGACTTCTTATATTTATTTTAGAATTTTGTATAAAGTTTGAATTTTCTTTATTCATTTAATACTTTTAAAAATCAATAATAGTTTTAGTAATTAATAATAGTAAATAATTAATAATAAATAGAATAATTGGGTAAAAATACATTTTCAGTTTAAAATTCATTTTATAATATTTTAGATTTTTCGATTTTTATTACATTTATTTAAGTTAATTTTAGATTTTCTTATTATTTAATTCATTATTAAATACATTTAATTCATTTTAATTTATATTAATTAATTTAATAGAGTAAAATTTATTTTAATTTTCTAATAATTTTCTTATCTTTTAGGATTCCAAAATATGATTTTCACATTTGTGGAAGTTTTATTGGACCGAACTCACTTTTTATTTTGTTACGTTTACGTAATTGCTACGCACACGTCGCATTTTAGTTTTTTAGGTTTTCTTAACTTTTATATAAATTTGTAAATTATAGATAAATATTTTAATTCTACTTAATTTGCATTTAAGCCCTAAGGCATGCAAATCCCTACTATAGTTATAATCGTTTTGTTTTTATACGTTTACGTTTAATTTAAGTTAAGCGACGTTTGTATATCTTTACGTTTTAGGTTTCTTCTTGCACGTTTTAACGCCATAGTCGTGATGAGCTATCACTATTCACATTCCTAGTGTTAGTCAATCAGATTCCTGTTTTTGTATATTCAATATCATTTCAACACACACAGTCGTTGTATTACAGTTTACACACCTCGTTGGGACTTAACGACCCGGGGGTATAACACTATACTCCTCTGGACTTTATTGCATTCTGTTCTGAGCTGTTTGACTCTTGTTGACCATTCACAAGTGGTTGACTAATAAAAGATAGACCGTTTGGAGCGAATCATAGGGTTTGTTTCAACAAGATTTTCAGCTTTTTGCTTATCTAAGTCCTTTTTCTAGAAAACTTGTTCAGGTGTCAACAACGTGTGAGGCTTAAATTTGTTTAAGGAGATCCAGTTTTCCTTCTTGTAATCATGGGGTTTGATCATTATGTTATTCTTTTTACATTCAGGGTCTTCAAGCTTCTTATTCATTTTCTCTCTAGATGCATCATCTAATTTTCTATCTTCCCTAGTGCACTCAACGCAACTAGGTCTCTGTCTAGGTTTAAGAATCTCATTGCCATCATAGATTACATTATGGGCAGCTCTAGCCTTTTTAACAACCTCTGGATTTGGTTCCTCAACAAGAGGAGTACTATGCTTATCACTCAAAACTTTGTGCTTAGTGATTAAGTGAGCAGTCTGAATGGTATTTCCTTGTACGTACAACTTATTTTCAAGCTTATTTTTCAAGGTTTTTAGATTAGAAAAATCATTCAAAAGTTTTGATTCCTTAGCACTGAATTCTTGCTTAAGCATTTTAACATTTTCTTGAAGTTCTTGTTTTTGCTTAGCCGTTTTAGAAAGCTTTTCTTGTAAGGAGTTTAACTCTTGTTTTAATACTTCTTCTCTAAACCTACTTTGTCTAATAGTTGTACGCATTTGGTCATCCATTTCCTGCTCACGAGTGGTTAACTCAAACTTAGCTCGTTGTTCATAAATAGCAACACGTTCTTTATAGGCATTAAGTTCAGAGATAACAGACTCATCAGGGGCACATGCAGTGTATTCGTCAAAAGCATAGTCATCATTGACTGCATAAGATACATCACTTGGTACAATCTCACTTTCACTTTGTTTCACATATTGATCATATGGGACAACATTGACATTACCCATATTTTCAATATCGACTCAATAATTACGTTGATTGTATTTCATCATGTATCTTTGCTCATCAACTTCATCGTATAGTTTTAGTACCTCGAAATGATTGTCTTTGGATGGACCACTTGTGGTGATGAAGAAACTTTAGAAGGGACCATTGGAGAAATGCTAGCCATGAAAATTGTTTGTGCGATGGGTTCATCATCAACGTCAGTCGTATGCATCACAATCGGCGACTTGAAAGGCATTCGATGATTGTGGCCTATCTCCGAATTGGTTGCTCATCCACATCTGCATCATATGTCTTGGCATTTCCCTCAGCAAGAAACACCAATTCCTCTTCATCCAAAGCTGCACCATTATCCTGAGCTTGCACAAGCAACATCTTATCCCTGAAGTACTCGGCATTTTGAGGGCATTTTGGTGATGTGCAGTTCCTTGCAATATGTCCCTCACCACCACAGTTGTGACACTTGATCGGCTTTACTTGTCCTTGATTTCCATTCCTTCCCCTATTCTGATTTTCCACATACCCTCCTCATACTCCACCTCTTCTTTGTTCATATTGTCTTCCTTGAGCTGGTTGTCTTGTAACCTTTCCATCTCGACCAAAGCATGGTTGTGTAGATTGGATGCGATCCGATTTCATTGTTAGTGTGAAGTCTGTTGGTATGTAGAGAAGGTTAAGTTTTGTTTAACCATAAGAGCCGGTTTATTGATAAAGTGTTCCATGACCGCATTGGCATCGGGTTGTTTGAAATATGGATCTTGAATGACTTGAGATGCTTTGGTAGTGGTTCCATCATTGGTGTAAAATCTTTGTTGAATCATTTGATGAACTTGTTTCTCCACGGTTGGTTTTGGCGATCAAGAATCCTTTTTCAAACATAGCATGTCTCATTACGAAGAAGGAAGGCATAGAGTTGCTCATAGTTTGTATTCTTCAATCCTTTGGTTAGCTTCACAGAGGTGACAAACTTGTGCCATTCGGGATTCATGTTGTTCACAAACTTTGAGTTCGGTGAATGTTTGGCATAGTCATTCGATGTTTCTCATATCATTAACAAGCTTGTGGAATCTCACGTAATACTCATAGACACTCTCATCGGTTTCATCTTGAAGTGTTCAAATTCATCATAGAGTTGTGATTCTTTGTCTTCCATAGTTAATTCGAACCCGAGAGAAGCATCTTGACATTATCCCACACCGCCTTGGCTTGGTGTTGTGATTGATCGACTTGTAGATATCTTTTGGAAGACCTTGAAGTACGATGTTAGAAGCCACGATATCGACATCGAATCTCTTTTCTCCTTATCATCGAGCTCATCATATGTCTTTGGTGCATCTATTCTATAGATCATTGTTCCATCTACTTTGTATCAATTAAGTCTCTTGTAGTCTCAATCGATAAGGTCCTTCATCAATCGATTTGAGAATGTTGACCCGTTTTCCTTTCCAAGACATTACAATCGATTCTTTGAGCCCAAGAATCGTAGTCAGTTCTGTCAAGCATGGGTGGACGAGTATCTGAACCAGCTGTTTGAACATCCTCGGCAACAATGGAGATGATTGTAGGTACGTTGGTAGACATGTTTAAAGATTACACGGGATTTTATAACTCAATGATTAAACCAGGAAATAGATTCTTTCACGGGATTTTACTAAATCAAGAGAAAACCGTATTACAAACAAGTGTCAACCAAGTCGCTAAGAATCCTTGAATCAAGTCGCCAAAAACCAAGTTGCTAAGACAAGTCGCTACGTTCCAAATCGCTAAGAATTTTGACAGCAAGTCGCTATACACCAAGTCGCTAAGAAATCAAGTCGCTAAATAGCAACTCGCTACTGGTCCAAATCGCTAACACCAAGTCGCTAAGAAACTTAAGAACAAGTCGCTATCAGAATTAAAAGCAAGTCGCTACCTTACCAAATCGCTACCGTGGTGGAGAATCCACTAACAAGATTACTTTTGTCGGCTTGTCTCTAAAGGCAAGTCGCTAAGCACCAAGTCGCTACCACAATACACTACAACTCGCTCTGGACTTACAGAGCAAGTCGCTACCAAGAAAAGAACACCGTGACTCAAGTCGCTAGCATGAAAGAATTCAAAACACCACTTTTCAATCCAAAACAACCCAACCACGATGATTCAAGCCTTCCAAATCAAAGCCTAAACACTTATGATGATCCTAAACACAAAAGTACAATCAAAATCAAACTTTAACACAAGAGATCAACCAAATGATGCAAAACCACTAAACTTTCTCAAACTCAAAACCACCTAAAACCACTAGAAACCCAAAGATATGTAAGAGATGATCTAACCATGGCGCTCTGATACCATTTGTAACATATTGGATTTCACATACACATCAAACCATAACCAAAGTAGGCGTACAAGATGAGTTTTAGAGAGAGAAAGTTAGAGATTTAGGGAACTTTAGTGATAGAAAGAAAAATCTTATTATGAGCTCCAACTCTCTACCTTGGAAGGTAGAGAGTATTTATAATCTTTACATAAATCGCCACCTATCGGGTTGTGGATCGAGGCATCTGAGTGGGTAAAGACCGTCCATCCTCCACGGTGTTACTTAAACTAAATACTACTTAACTTATATTAATCTACGACTACGAGCTTACTAACGATTACATATACTTGAGGTGACCGACTCTTTAATACTTGGATTTACTAAATCCTAACATCATGGCTCGAATGCGACTAGCCTAATATATTAGGAGCTAGTTGATATGAAAGATGTATGGTGTGTCACGGGTTGCTTGTTCTTATTGTGAAAAGAGTAGTCAAAAGAAAAGCATAGGTCAAAAGAAAAGAAACCAATGCTCGTCTCTATCATCAGTAACAAGACACAAGTATATATTTTTTTGTAACTCAAGTACTGAAATTCTTTTACTTCTTTACCAAAAGTCTTATTCATCTTTGCATGTCATTTAAACTTAAAGAACATATATAAAGACCCAAAAAAAGTGCTCATAAAATACAATAATTTAAGCCTCATTAAACTTGTAGACCTGTTTTAAGTTAACTTGAAAAGCCAAGGAGCCAAGTGAAACTTATAATAAGAAGATACCAGTTGGTCGTCTCCAACATCAGCTTCCAAAAGACCCATTTTATAATTAAAAAAAAATCTCCATGTTCTCTTTTATTTCTTTATTACCTCATAAGATGTTCAAGAATTTCTATTTTCACTAAACAATTACAGTAGTCTAAAACTTCTACTGCAGTTTATATATAATAGCAAAATAAAAGAAGAGGTTTTATTGTAAAACTTGGATTTAACCTTATCTATCTTGGTGAAAAGGTGGTCGAATGAGGTGTGATCTGTTGGAAAATGAGTTTTGCAAAATGAGTTTTTGCAAATATTTGGACACTATTTAATATATGTATATGTTATATATTTGGTAGCTTTGCGTTCTCCTCGACGAGAGCTTCGCAACGAGCTAAAGAGTGTCAAAAATGGAGTTGATATGAATGAGATATCGTGTCTCAAAGTGAGGCACTTGAAACACAAAATTTGGAAAAGTGGGAGTATCCCACATCGCCCAAAACAAGAAGTGAAACCTTGTTTATATAGGAATCTTGATATGAACCTTCAAATTGATTTGTTGGTTTTACTCCAACACCTACGTCTTGCATGTGGGGTGCGATTCGAGATTTCGGGCCAAAATGAGTTCAAGCTTCGAACTCATGCGAGCCCTTCGACCATGGACACGAATGCAGCCCGAAACCTCGCATACTGCGTATCTTTTTCTGCAGATTCGGGCTTGTAGTTTTCAAATTACGTATTATGTATCAATCTATTTTAGGAATAGATTTAAACTTAGTGAATAAGTTCTGAGAATAATATTGTGTTAATAAATTATATGCAAATCGTGTTTTATTATAATGATTTGTATATTTTGAACTTATTTATCTTGGAAAACAAGTTAGGTTTTCGAATAAATCTGAGACAACTCTCATTCGGTTTTACACACGAGAAACGCAGACTTCTCTAGCAAAGATTTCCACCTTCTCTCGATCGAAACATTCGAGCTTGGTGAATTTTCGAGCAAGTGAGTCAGTCCGGCAGGCTTGATTAGAACGTTGTACCCGGGAAGCAGACGGCGAATCTGTTTTAAGGAATCGTGTCAAACACGAGCCTCGTTCACGACCTTCTTGCTTTTCTTTAATTAACGTTTAATAGTGTCTGTCTTCTTCTTCTACACCTTTACATGTCGTGTTTATTTCTTGTTTTACATTACATTATTTAATTATTGTAATCGATTTTATTATAATAAAAGTGTACACCGTTTCCCACGGTCTTAAAAGCAGATTCGGTTTAACCGAATTTAGAACACTTTGTTATAAAATCGGATTAATTATTAACAGATTTTATAAAGCATTTTCGTCGAAACCTTGTTGAGTTTCTTTGGAAATCGGTTTCTTTTACGATTTATACATACGATTTGGTTTGAACAGACTAACGTTTTTTAAGCGGTTTATTATCGGTTTAACGAAACCAAGATAGAGTTTCTATTAAAGCGATTTACTCGATCCATCAAAACCAAGCTAGAGTTTTGTTGAATCGGATCTGGTACAAGTAGATACCATTTAAAGCAGTTTGTTTAACTGTTTGTGTTTGATTTTCGGGATGACAAACACGACTACCCTCCGATGAATACTACGTGAGCGTGCACAGTGCGCCCGATTACCAACACGGTTGCTAATCATCTTGAGAAACCGGAGAAATTCAATGGGCTGAATTTCAAGAGGTGGCAATGTAAGAAGATGTTTTTCTATCGACTACTTTGAACCTTGCGCGGTTCTTAAAAGAAAACCCACCTAACGTGGAACCTCTGCAGAAGGTCAATCCTCTAATCAACAGTCGTTCAAGCCTTGGAAGCATGGAAACATTGATTTTTGTGTCACAATTATGTTACGAATGGTTTGGTTGATTCTTTGTACAACGTGTCTTGCAAGACCAAGGCGCCAAAGAATTATGGGAGTCATTGGAGCATAAGTACAAAGCGAGATCTTGGTACAAAGAAGTTCGTTGTAGCTCGTTTTTGGATTACAAGATGGTTGATTCAAAGAATGTGATAAGTCGGGTTCAAGATCTGCGGGTTACGCTACACGACATTCATCTTGAGGAATGACTTTGAGTGAAACTTTTCAAGTTCTTGCTATTATTGAAAAGTTACCTCAAGTGGGTAGAATTCAAGAACTACACGAAGCATAAGCGAAAGGAGATGAGTGTTGAAGACTTGGTTGTTCGTCTTCGTATTGAAGAGGACAACAAGTCGGCTCGAGAAAAACACGTATATACTGATTACGCAAAGGCAAATATGGTTGAGCATGTTTCGTCATCTTCAAAGTCCAATGTCAAAGCTAAAGGCAAAGGAAAAGGAAAGAATGACAAGAAGGATAAAGGGAAGTCGAGTACCTTGCTCCTAAAGTCGCAATTGTGAACGAAGTTCCAAGGGTGTGTTTCAACTGACCGGCCAGTCACCGTCTTGCTAATTGTAAGATGCCAAGCGGGTGACTCCACGCCGAGCTAATATGGTGAATGAAGATGTGGACATGATTGCTATGGTGTCGATGTCATTGCCATGATCTCGAAGTTAACTGGTAGGTTCCAACAACGAGGAATGGTGGGTGGATCTTGGGGCTACTCGTCATGTGTGTCTTGATAAGAGTATGTTTCACTCTTTCGAGGCGGTTGATAGTGGAGAGAAGGCGTACATGGGCAACTCGCAATCTTTGAAATCAAGGCGAAGGAGATGTAATCTTGAAGATGACATCCAGAAAGAGCTCAAGTTGACTAATGTCTTGTATGTTCGTAGATTCGCAAGAATCTTGTGTACAGTTGGCAATTGAACAAGTTTGGTTTTCGTCTTGTTTTTAGTCGATAAGTTTGTTCTTTCTAAGAATCAAGTTTATGTTGGTAGGGATATGCCACGAATGGTATGTTTAAGCTCAATGTAATGGTTGTTAAGAATGATATCAATAAAATGAATTCTTACGCTTACTTGATTGAGTCTTCTAATATGTGGCATGGCCGTCTTGGACATGTAAATTTTAATTCGATCGTCGTTTGATTAAATTTAATTGCATACCTAATTTCCATATTGACTCAAAATATAAATGTGAAACTTGTGTTGAAGCCAAACTTACAAGAGCATCTTTCAAATCGGTTGAGCGAAAAACCGAACCACTTGATATGATACACACCGACATATGTGATTTGAAATCACTACCCACAAAAGGTGGCAATAAGTACTTTATCACGTTTATTGATGATTGTACAAAGTATTGCTACGTTTACTTCATCGAAAAGTAAAGATGAAGCTATAGACAAGTTTGTTCTATACAAAAGCGAAGTTGAGAATCAACTTGGTAAGAAAATCAAGGTGGTGCAGTGATAGAGGAGGTGAATATGTGTCTCCATTTGTCGATCTATGTGCGAAACATGGAATTAGACACGAATTCACCGCTCCCTATTCACCTCAAGTGAGCGGTATTGCCGAAAGGAAAACCGTACCTTGAAAGAAATGGTTAATGCCATGTTGATAAGTTCGGTCTAAGCCGGGACATGTGGGGAAGCCATTTTAACGGCAACTTATCTTTTAAATAAGATACCTCGTAAGGAAAAGAAGAGACCCTTATGAATTATGGATGGGAAGAAAGCCATCATATCGGTATTTACGAGTGTGGGGTGTCTAGCAAAGGTCGCTATACCGACTCCCAAGGCCCAAAAGATTGGACCTAAATCATCAGATTGTATATTCATCGGATATGCTAAGAATAGCGGTGCTTATCGCTTCATAGTACATGAATCGAAAAATCCGGATATACAAAAGGGTACTTTAATGGAATCAAGGAATGCTTCATTCTTTGAAACTATTTTCCTTGTTTAACGAAGGAAGCGGAAGTTCATCTAGAATAGATGACGAAGTTGTCCAAGATAAGAGACAACGAGACGATAATGATCTCCAAGATGAGAGACAAGATCAAAGCGAGGAAGAAGAGGTTGAACCTAGAAGAAGCAAAGGGCAAGAACCGAGAAATCGTTTGGACCCGATTTTGTTTCTTTTATGGTTGAAAACGAACCTACTTCATACCGAGAAGCGGTTACTTCCTCGACGGCCTCAATGGAAAGAAGCCATTAAAAGTGAAATAGATTCTATTTTACAAAATCATACTTGGGAGCTCGTGGATTTACCTCCGGTTGTAAACCACTAGGCTATAAATGGATCTTCAAGAAGAAGATGAAAGCCGATGGCACCATTGACAAGTACAAAGCAAGATTAGTAATCAAAGGATTTAGACAACGAGAAGGTCTTGATTACTTTGATACATATTCGCTTTATTCGCGAATAACATCGATTAGGATGATACTTGCTATTGCCGCTTTAAGAAATTTGGAAGTTCACCAAATGGATGTGAAACGGCATTTCTAAGCGGAGATTTAGAAGAAGAAATCTACATGAATCAACCCGAGGGTTTCATGGCTCTGGACAAGAGAACAAAGTTTGTAGGCTTGTTAAGTCATTATATGGCTTAAAGCAAGCTCCCAAACAATGGCATCAAAAATTTGACCACGCCATGCTAGAGAGTGGTTTCAAAATTAATGAATGCGATAAATGTGTTTATGTCAAAGACACAAATAGTGGATATGTAATCTTGTGTTTATATGTTGATGATATGCTTATCGTTGGCGATGAACGACAAGATGATCAAATCTACTAAAGACATGTTGAAATCAAAGTTTGACATGAAGGATATGGGTTTGGTGATGTGATCCTTGGAATAAAGATCATACGAACTCGAGAATGGACTTGTGTTAAGTCAAGCACATTATGTGGACAAAATTCTTAATACTCATAATGCGGGGATTCCGGCCTAGCTAGAACTCCAATTGACACCGAGAAGCATCTATCTAAAAATAGAGGCTTAGGTGTTGCCCAATTAGAGTATTCGAGAATTATTGGCATGTTAATGTACTTAATGATGTGTGCGACCGACTTAGCATATCTTGTTAGCGAGCTAAGTAGGTATACTAGTAACCCAAGCTATGCACATTGGGCGACTATGACTAGGGTACTTCACTATTTGAGATACGATCGCGATTATGGATGCATTATGATCGATATCCATTTGTTATCGAAGGATACGATGATGCAAATTGGATATCGACATAAAGGATTCTAGATCGACTAGTGGATATGTGTTTACACTAGGAGGGCAGCTATATCTTGGAAGTCTTCCAAGCAAACTGTTATAGCTAAGTCCACGATGGAATCGAATTTATCGCGTTAGATAAATGCGGACAAGAGGCGGAATGGCTACGTCAATTCGTAGAGGACATACCAAGGTGGCCTAAACCGTAACGACCATTAGTATACATTGTGATAGTCAATCGGCAATTGGCGAGCTCATAGCATAATGTATAATGGAAAGTCCGACATATCCGTCGTCGACATAATTCGATCGACAACTACTCTCAACAAGAGTTATCTCAATTGACTATGTGAAGTCAAAGGATAACATCGCGGATCCGCTACGAAAGGCTTAAGCAGAGAGTTAGTAAGTAAGTCGTCTAGAGGAATGGGACTAAAGCCCTTGAAGGAATAAGTTTCTATGAAGGAAAACCTAACCAGTTGTTGGAGATCCCAAGATCCGGGTTCAATAGGACAACCTAATCATAGAAATGTGGGGAAGTCACGTCAATGTGGGGAGTTACTAAATATTGTAACTTTCCTAGTCCATTCCTATAACAAATGTGACTTGTTGAGAGGTTAAACATATGGCTATAATGATTCGGGATGAAATCATAAAGCATAATGATTCAAGATGAAATCACAAAACATATGTTTTAATGATTCAAGATGAAATCACCTATGTGAGAGAGAAGTGGGGTCGCTTGAAGGGAAATGTGGGGCGCAATTCCTAAGAGCTCTTGCAGAACCAGGCTAGTGTTCATGACCATAACGGACACGACTATGAGGACTTGACATTGTCGGGAGAGTCTTGTGTGAAGTGTAATGTCGCTCACGTAAATGGATGATGAGTTCAAAGACATCGCGTCTACTCGGATCTAGGAGACTAAGTGCATCTCACAAGGAAGGTTCAAAGGGTTACACCTACCTATCCTATGCAAGACTTAACCGAAATTTCCTTTGAAACTTTTGTGTGTTTTCGACCGATTTCCATTCATGTGGGGATTGTTGGAAAATGAGTTTTGCAAAATGAGTTTTGCAAATATTTGGACACTATTTAATATATGTGTATGTTATATATTTATATTTCTTGGTAGCTGCGTTCTCCTCGACGAGAGCTTCAGAACGAGCTAAAGAGTGTCAAAATGGAGTTGATATGAATGAGATATCGTGTCTCAAAGTGAGGCACTTGAAACACAAAATTTGGAAAAGTGGGAGTATCCCACATCGCCCAAAACAAGAAGTGAAACCTTGTTTATATAGGAATCTTGATATGAACCTTCAAATTGATTTGTTGGTTTTACTCCAACACCTACGTCTTTGTGGGGGTGCGATTCGAGATTTCGGGCCAAAATGAGTTCAAGCTTCGAACTAATGCGAGCCCGCTCGACTGCGGACACGAATGCGACTCGAAACCTCGCATACTGCGTATCTTTTTCTTGCAGATTCGGGCTTGTAGTTTTCAAATTACGTATTCGTATCAATCTATTTTAGGAATAGATTTAAACTTAGTGAATAAGTTTCTGAGAATAATATTGTGTTAATAAATTATATGCAAATCGTGTTTTATTATAATGATTTGTATATTTTGAACTTATTTATCTTGGAAAACAAGTTAGGTTTTCGAATAAATCTGACAACTCTCATTCAGTTTTTACACACAGTAAAACGCAGCTTCTCTAGCAAAAGATTTCCAGCCTTCTCTTCGATCGAAACATTCGAGCTTGGTGAATTTTCGAGCAAGTGAGTCAGTCCGATACGTGCAATGCTTAGAACGTTGTACCCTGGGAAACAGACGGCGAATCTGTTTTAAGGGAATCGTGTCAAACACGAGCCTCGTTCACGACCTTTACTGCTTTTCTTTAATTAACGTTTAATAGTGTCTGTCTTCTTCTTCTACACCTTTCTGTCTGTGTTTATTTACTAACATTCTGTTATTTAATTATTGTAATCTGATTTTTATTATAATAAAAAGTGTACACCGTTTCCCACATGATCCAAGAAAGAACCAAGTGCCCAACCAAGATTGTATACCAATTAACCCAAGTATTTCCAACTTTTACTCAAGCTCATTAACCTCCGTAATGCACCAGAGTTTTATTTTGAGTGTTGTAAATAAAGTGCTGAATGAGAAAGCTAGGTGATGCATGGTTCGGTTATAAAGAAAAGACAGAGGAGAAATGGCTTTTTTATTATAATAGTAATAGCTAGATATGGCATATGAGACATGAAGAGACTTGTCCCTCTTGTTGCTTGTTGTGTTATCACAAATTTAATTGTTTCTTGTCCAATATAGCTAGTTTGATGGAAAGAAAAATACAAGAATGGTGAGTTGTTGGTTGCTTCGACACAAAAAAAAAGGGATGGAGATGAGATTGTAAGACAATGAAACGGTATAACTTTATTAATAACCATTATTTAGGTAAAATCCTAATTCTCAAAACCTATAAACCGGGTTTGGGCCTAATTATCCACTAATACTCCTCCGCAGTTCGAGCGGCGAAAGCTCAAACTGGAGAAGTAAACAAAAAAAGCAAAATAAAACATTAACCAATCGACAACACGTGGTCGACAAACAGAAACAGAAAACAATGGTCGACAACTCATGGTCGACAAACAAACCAAACTCTTGGTCGACAACTCTAAGGTCGACAAACAGACAAAAGTCGTCTCGGGAATAAGAACCCTAGATTCGACACCAATAAAAGTCGTCTCGGGAATAAAAACCCTAGATTCGACATCAACAAAAATCGTCTCGGGAATTAATACCTGGATTCGACATAAAACATAAAAACAACAATAAAATAACTATAACTTTTTTTTTTCTTTTTCAATTTTTTATTTTATTTACTTTTTTTTTAAGCTTAGAATCGAAGAATTGTGTTGGCCAATTAACCAAAATCCTTAATGTGATAATAGCAGCTTCCTTTATACACATGGTTACGTAGTAATAAAGAAACACCAATAGCTGATTGTTCTCACATAACCAAGTGAAGCGAAAAAAAATTATAAAGATAGCAGCGGAAAAGATCGGCGGAAACGGTTTTGTTTAGGGTTTTTAGGTAGGACCGATAAGGCATGATGCCATGTAAGACAATGAAACCCGTAGGTATAACTTTATTGATAACCATTATTTATAATGGTAAACCCTAATTCTCACCTGGGCTTGGGCCTAATTATCTACTAATAGAGATGTCTCATTAAGATAGGAGGAGCGGAGAGCATAATATCCCATTGGTAATATGTTTAGGTAATGTTTTATGTTTATTTAATTATCTAGCTTATGTTCTCAAAGTATATCTAGGCAGTGATTTTGGTTTTTGGAGTTGTAGGATGACTTTTATAATTCTCATTTGTGCAAGCATGCACAAGAATAGTAGTGGGCAGGAGAAGATTAGGTTATTCATCTGGGTTTAAAAAGAAACAAAAAGAAAAGAAACGTGTGTGTTATATGGTATTAGGGTGCGTTGGATATTAGCCACCACAAGGGTGTGTTTGTTGTTTAATTAAAAATAAATAAATAAATAAATAAATTGCTACATCCACATAAGAATTCCAAAAAAACTCTCACTCGCTGACGTGTCAGCGAATGATTGGTTTTTTGTGAGATCCACATTTCACAAAAAGCTAATCACTCGCTGACACGTAAGCAAGTGAGAGTTTTTTGTGAGTTTTTTATGTGGATGTAACACCCCTCTTAAAAAAAATTAGCTTGTTCTGGTGTGACACAAAGCCACAACCAAGATGTTGAGTTTATTTGTTGAGGTTGATAATTGGCCGAAGCCCAAGACAATTAAAGGGTGCTCGTTTGGGTCAAGTATGGCCAAGACCCATATGTAAAAGGAATGGGTGAGTTGGATTTTAATTATGAATTGCAAGGCCCAAAAAGATGGTTTGATTAGCCTGATAGTTAATCTAGTCTTAGTGCGCTTGTGAGCTCATTCGAAATGAAAGGTGAGTTACGTCACATAATAGTTGACGAATATAATTCGTAGTTACATTATTTAAAAGAATAACTCGTAAAAATGGTTAATAAACTTTCAAGTTGAATTACTTCGTGTTTAACATTTATTTAATGACTTGGAAAATTACAGATTGTTATAGCTGGGCTGAGAGTTCGAGCTGAATTTTCAGGATCGTTGAAATTAGCTACCGAGCTATTAACGTGAGGCCGTGAAAGACAAAGTGTTAACTGTAAGGAAAGCATCAGGGGAAGCATATGCAAAGCTTTGGATAATATCAATCTTTCTCAAATCATTGCTCAAAATAAGTTGCTTGATCAGTTTAGTGCAAAGAAGAAAGCTGAGATGGAGAAAATAAAGGGCAAGTACAGGAGAATTGTAACCTTTAGAGACAACCATAGTTTTAAAAAGCGCGCCTGAGGCGCGCCTCGGCTGAAGGCTCAAGCTCTAGGGATTTTTTTGGATCGAGGCTCACAACATGCATGAATCTCATAAAAATTGCAACGCCTTGGGGCTTTTTGCGCCTTTGTGCCTTGGGGCTTTTTGCGCCTCCGAGATATAACAGGTTTTGGGGCTTTTTTGTAAATATTAAGATAAGATACATGAGCCTTATAAGTTATATGGATGAGCTTTTTAAGTTATATCTAATAACCCTAATTTGAGAAAGAACTAAAACACACAATCAAGTGGGTAACTATAGATTCTGATCATTTTACAAATATGTAATCGTTCTCACGTCATAAGTTTATATCTTGAACAGATTTTTATTGATTGTTTATTTTGTTGATTTGCAAATAACGTCATAAGTTTATTTTATATTCAAGCATCACGTCATATGGTGAGTATTTGTATGATTTGTAATATTGAACTAATTTTATGTTTATTTTATTGATTGTTATTTTTTAACAAGTTACTTTGTTTCATTAAATATTTTCTTTATAACATATTATCATGAAAATGTGGCATTATACCTTGAATATTAATATGTTGCTTGCTTGATATTTTGGGCTAAATTGCGAGCTTTGTTAGATGTAAGTCAGCAAGTGTGGGACACGAGCATATTTAGTCTGATATGGATTTTAATCTATATGTAGTTCATCGAGCTAAAGAGTTGATCCATTTGAGAAGTGACAACTAATCCATTTTAATCTTTATAATGGCTATATGTGTCATGTATTAAGTATTTAATGTTATTTTGTGTTATTTAAGCTACATAAATGGTCACATATATTATTTAAAAAACTTAATGTATTTAGTGCACCTCGTATTCGTGAATCCCGTGCCTTGATATGCGCCTCGGCTCGATTGGAGCCAACCATCAACCTATCACTGTTATATCCTTCAAGGTTGAGAAGAACAAGCAGGACACCATGACCATCACAAGAAATAATGAAGTTAGAAACTTTGATATGTACACTAACTTTATTTTGGCCAGGCTTGAATTCACTAAATGGGTTGAGATTCATGATATAGCCATGCACCAAAAGCTTAAGGGTACCTCAAAGCTGCTTCCAAATCTCTTTCAGAAGTTCCTTTGGGTAAGAAACACATTGGGCAAACTGAACATTTCTCCACAACCCGAGCCACTGACAGTTGATCTCCCTGCTGCAAAAAAGAAGCAACTTGCTCAAGTAGATAAGTGATAACATCAAATAGTCCTGAATATTAAGTGTCAATTTCCCCCGATAATGCTTGTAATTTATATCATTTATATGGATTTACGCTTGTTTTCCATTGTTTTCCACTTTCAGGTAAATTACGAGCATTGGAGCTAAAGAGACGCGGAATTGGAGAATTATCTAAAGATTTATCATAGTATGCTGATTTTGAAAAAGTTACTACAGTAACTCTTCTCTCACATTACGCCGTAACTATTGCGTGACTCGAAAACCAACTTATCGGAAGGTCACGGCGTAACTCTTCCCAAAGGCTACGACGTAACTATATTAGGTCAAATGAGGTTCCACGCCGATACTTACGCCGTAAATACTACATCAACTACGGCGTAACCAAGTTTATTGAAGACTACAGCGTAACCACTTATTAGGTTACGCCGTAACTAGCAGATCTAGTGATAAATACGAAGAAATTGAAGGTTACGGCGTAACTCTTGTTATAGTTACGCCGTAACCCATATCTGGCCTATAAATACCCCACGAATTCCAGCATTTCTAATCATTTCATTCCTCACACAACTATCAGAGAACGTAGGAAAAAGCTAAAGGAAGGTCCAGAAGAGCATACGGAGCTGTCTCTAAGGGAGAAATCACTCCCCTACGATAAGCATTAGCATTTTATATTTCTTTTACTTTCAATTCATGTATTTCGTACTTTTGAATATTGAATTGGTTTGTATGATTAATATGAGCGACTAAGCACCTCTTGGTGCTAGCCTAGTTATGATTCCTTAATTTTTTTTGTTTGCGTTTACTTTACTTCCGCAAAATTATTTCTAAGTGTATGCATGCATAGTTTATTGGTAGCCACCCTTGGTTCGGTAGTTTTGAATGGCGGTTGAGGCCAATTGCCAAGGAGATATGACCAACTGACCCTAGGTGAGCGGACTGAGATAGGAAGGGTAAGATATGACCAACTGACGACCCATTCTACTTGTGCGATCTGACCAACTGATCACCTATCGTTTGGATGAACTTAAGAATTAGGGGGTGAGTGTCTAAGTTCCTAACGGCCGGACACTCACTATTATAAATCTAGCATGTAGCGGTACTTTATGACTTGGCTTAGGGGACCAGGAACAACAAGACTTATGAGGGACACTGACTTCTCTGTGGTGACATCTTTGCTGATAGGTTAGGGCGAATTGACCAAATGCTGTCCTCTCGATTTTGACCCCACCTGAAGTAATTGGAAGTAAGTAGACATAGACATAACTAGCTAGGAGGATTAACTAGGTTAGCACCACTTTCCTCTATTGATTCGCTTTACCATTTATTTGCTTTTATTCAGCTTTCGTAGTTTAATTAATTAATTCCCTATCGAAACCATTATTAATCTGTGACACCTAGACTTAGTAATAATCCATCACACATAGCTCTTGGGACGACCTCGGCTTTACCGATTACTACACTACACACGACCGGGTACACTGCCCGTTAGTGCACTAGGGTAGACCATAGGTATAACGAGACTTTATAAATAATAGAACCTCGTCAGTAAAACCTGCATCAAGTTTTTGGCGCCGCTGTCGGGGAGTTATATTAGGATTAATATTAAGTCTTTCATTTCATTTTAAACTATTCTCACGATCATATTTGGAGTTTTCAGGTATCATGGAAGTTGTTAATATCGATGACCTCACTCTTGAGGAATATTTGGCGTTAACAAGGGAAGAACAAGGACCAGGGATTGTTAGGCCGGCTATCGCTGAAGAGGCCTAATTCGAAATCAACCCTCAATTCATGAGGGAATTACGTGCAAACCCCTTCTCTGGTAGCATCACCGATGATGCCCATGAACATATAGACAATGTTGAGTACATTGTCAGCCTATTCAAAATTCCCAGAGTCTCACACGATGTAATCATGTTACGAGTATTCCATATTTCTCTTACGGGGGCTGCTAAAAGATGGGTTGATCGATTACCTGTTGGGACTGTCAACACTTGGCCTATCCTAAAAAAGTATTTCATTCAAAGATACTGTCCTCCATCAAAGACGGCTAAGCAATTAGAAGAAATCCATAACTTCAAGCAAGAGGGTGATGAAACGTTATACCAAGATTGGGAAAGATATAACGAATTATTATACAAATGTCCTACTCATGACCTCAACAGCCAACAAAAGGTGAACGTCTTCTACAAAGGTCTGAACATCTCCTCATGACAAATGATCGATTCTCAGGGACCGATTCCCGGTATGACACCCACTTTGGCTTTAGAAACTATTCAAA
Organism: Chrysanthemum lavandulifolium; assembly: GCA_022545495.1. Taxonomy (NCBI): domain Eukaryota; kingdom Viridiplantae; phylum Streptophyta; class Magnoliopsida; order Asterales; family Asteraceae; genus Chrysanthemum; species Chrysanthemum lavandulifolium. The sequence goes on along the minus strand of CM040239.1, from coordinate 74,780,962 downwards.
AGATGGCCGACCACTCTCACAAATGGCAAAATGGAGGGAGCAACCGAAGTAAGAATGGAGATATGGAGGGCCTTGCAGCAATAAACAACAAATTAGAAAGCCTAGGAAGAGAAATGAAGAAGCTCAAGGAAAATGTGCATTCGATTCAAGTAAAGCGAAATGGGACGCCACCTACTAAATAATGTTCCTCCAACGAGAAAGTTAAAAGGATCGGAGAAGTTATATATGGAAGAGAATTCCCTTTCAACAACTACAATAATAACAGGCTGAAATATCGAGAAAAATCCCAGGATTCTACACAAGAATCAACAACAATCCTCCTAAACCTAGCCTTGAAGAAATAATGCACATGCACATCAAAGAATATACAAAAAAAGGGAGATACACTCAAGGAATGGATGGTCAAAGTTAAGGAGGATACCAATATGAACCTACGTAACCAAGATGTTGCGATTAAAAACCTCGAAACACAAATTGGGCAATTGGCTAAAAACCTTGAAACGAGTAATGCTAAAGCCATTGCCTGCAAAGCCATATTTGCGCAAGACAAAGCAAAGAAAGAGCAGTGCGCATCCTCTATAACTAATGATATTTCCGGGATTAACTACCTAAGAGAGGATGATAAATCAGAAGACGACGAGGTTCTACCGAGCCAACTCCACGAGCGACAATACCAGAAAGTTTTCTTCTCCCATGCACTATTGGTAACATTAAGATTCCGCATTAATGATTTGGGGCGGGTAAACCTTATCTCTACAACTTTATTTGATAAAATAAAACTTACCAATTTAAAAGAAATAACTATCATGATAGAAATGGTTGATTCCTCTAAAGATGTACCAAGGGGAATTATGAATAATGTGCTTTTAAAATTTGAAAAATTCTTTTTCCCAACTGATTTTGTGGTTATTGACATGGGGAAGCGGGAGGCTTACAACTTAATTGTTGGAAGACCTTTTCTGGCCACTTGTAGGGCTCAAATTAAGGTTTTTGAAAAACAAATTTCTTTGGGAACTGAAAATGAACGAATAACTTTTAGTATGAAAGAGCATATAAAACCAAAAGTTAAAATTTCAAATAATGTTGATGTTGTTAATGTTCAATCACTAGATCCCGCTCTACACTTTAAACCTAGTACTAATGATAGTAGAGAGAATGTTGATATTTGTAAGCAGGAACAGGAAAAGATTGTCCAAGGCATTGAGGAAACTCCAGTTCCAAACAAACATTTCAGCAACTCGATGTTAACCAAGGATAACGAATCGGTGTGACATGGCCTCCGTATACTGCCCTCAAAATGTGAAAGAAAGGCGAATGGATGGATATACCCTCACAAGGGTGAGAGACATGATATTGAATTAGCATTAGAAGATTGGTACAAAATAAGATTTGGGAACTCAAAAATCCATAAGGGACGGGTTAAGCAGTATAAGTACAATCATCTCACTGACACAATAAACGGTGCAAGATCTAGCATCAGTATTACTAGTATTCTTATTGCTGAAAATGATGACCGGGGGGAATCATGTGATGAATGGCTTTCACATGAATTTGGAACTGATGGCATCCGTAACACTACAAGGAAAATTGACAAATGGATGAATGAGTGCCAACGAGTGGTGGAAGTGGGCCAAGTCCAAAGGCCCCCATAGAAGCCCAACGGCCCTGAGTCTAACTTAAAGACTCGTAAATAAAGAAAAATGTTCTTTCGGGAGACAACTCAAATTATCCCTTTCTTTTGTTTCATTTCCATTTCTGTAGGGTTTTGTGTTTTCTAACCATTTTCGCAGGAAACGAGGAAAGTAATTCTCTGCTGCGGTTCTTGATTCGACAGAGTTACTGGCGTAACTCATATATGTGATTACGCCATAACCAACTTTTAGCAGCAGTAATTCTTGACGCATTAATAATTACAACATAATACCATCTCCGTGGTTACGCCAGAACCACTCGCTTCTGACTTATGTCAAGGTTTTCCGATTCGGCGTAACTCCTCAAAAGAGTTGCGACGTAATCTTCCTATGCTTTAATTCTTTCATTTTAAAACACAAGAACTGTGTATTAGTATTTTAAATGAACTTTGTGGGTGTGTTCCTCAAACCCTCACGAGACTTCACTCGTCCACTGGGACACCAAGTGGTTTAAAACTTGTTGCATATGCTAAATGCAACCGTGATTCCTACGAAAGTGAGTTAGGTTTGTTTTCATTTTCATTTTTTTTTTAGAATTATGCTTGTCGGTGAGTGTGATTTCGTGGATTGAAGTTTGTTCATGATGCTTATCTGAAGGCACGTCTCTTTTTTCGTGGGCCGTCTTTCTTTATGGAGCAAATTTCGTGGAAGTTCTCGCCTAATTCTACTTTTCTCTTTACCTTTATTTAATGTTTAGTACAAATGGGACTTTGTACAATTCAAGTGGGGGACGGGTAGAATTATCTCTTGAACATTATTTTTCCTCATTTTTCTAGTTTATTTTGAAAAATTATGCCATTTTTAAAATTTTGACATGTTTTTCTTAACCTAACTAGAGTAGACCTTAGCCGAGCACATACAACCCTTGATATTATATGGTGAGATTAGCCTTATCCGTTTCCAATATTTTTACCCCAAATCCACCAAATTATGAGTGTGCCGGTAGCTTGTAAACTTTAGAACTTGGTCTTTGCATCAATTCGAGACCATATACGAGGTATGTTGAGTTAGCTCGATGTATTTGGACTTTTCAGTTTTAGAAGGCAATATTATAGGATTATCACCCAAACAGCCTACCATTGTGTGTCTATCGGTTAGTCACCTCGACTTCTCGACCCCCATGTGAAACCCTTTTGTTGCACTCACCTTTAGTGCAAGATACCCCTAGATACACCCATCTAAGCTATTCCTTTCATTTGTTAACCCGATATATTGTTTTGATACACCTATACACCTTAGCCTACCATGTAGTCTTTATTTGTGATTGGGAAGTCATCATTTGCCTAAGTTCAAGGTTCGAGTGGAAAGGTTCGAAAATCACGCTTTCGTCGACAACATTCCTGAAGATCATTGAAGACCCCCCGAATTCCCATTGTTCATCTCAAGTGGGGGGATATTATGTTTATTGGTTATTGTTATGTTGAAAAAAATATATATATAGTTGTTATGTTATTGTAAAGTGCGATGTTATAAGCACTGTAGTATGAGCTTTATAGATTTAGTATCGAGGAGGCCACCTCGGTCACATTTGAAGATTGGAGTTGGTAGTTATGCCAGCAGTTGGAGAAAAGGTAGTGTGCCCATCACGACGTCCTCTAATGACACATCTACCTTGAGTTTCATGATCTGGTTTTTTGACTTCAAAGCTTGAACTTTTGGCGGACGGTAAGTGGTGATGACTTGGTTATAGATTTAGACTACCTGCTTGATTTTTTATTTTACACCATTTATATATCCCATGTCTTATCCTACCCTTTTAGTCATGAAGTATGTCTAGGTGATGCATCGAGCAATCTTTGGTGTCTTGGCCATAGATTTGGTCATGTACCACTGGTTTTGTCCACTTCGCCATGACATGTTAGTAATGACGAGTCACCCCTTAACCTTTGTCGTGTCTACCCATATTGCCTTCGAGAATTGTTTAGCCCTTAACTCTAGTGGTGGAGATTTGTGTAACCGTCAAGCTTATGATAGAATACATGCTATGACTGTGTGATTGAGTGATCACCCCAAAATTGACACTTAGAATTAGGGCTGAGCATCAAAGGTCCAAAACCGAACCGGAACGACAAAACCGACGAAAACCAAGCCGATCCGACAGCCCGTCGGTTCGGTTTCGGTTTCATGTTTTACATGTTTTCGGTTTCGGTTCGGTTCGGTTCGGCTCAAAACCGCCAAAAATATACCTAAATACACCTAAACCGACCTGAACTGACGGCCCGACACAAAACCAAACCGACCCGACGACCCGTCGGTTCGGTTTCGGTTTAGGCTTTTTATGAATTTCGGTTTTCGGTTTTGTCGGTTCGGGTCGGTTTTGGACCGACGCTCAGCCCTACTTAGAATAGTTGAGAGATTTGAGTGTTTTGTTCCCCTTTCGTGAGGTGTTCGGCTTTGTTTTATTCTAGCATAAGGGAATTGTAAACTTATATTTTCCAGGTTATGGGAGATATCTTTTTAGAAATCTTTCTAATGAGGTCTACTTGAGGGCAAGTAGAGTTCAAGTGGGAGGATATTTGATAACATCAAATAGTCCTGAATATTAAGTGTCAATTTTCCCAGATAATGCTTGTAATTTATATCATTTATATGGATTTACGCTTGTTTTCCATTGTTTTCCACTTTCAGGTAAATTACGAGCATTGGAGCTAAAGAGACGGAATTGGAGAATTATCTAAAGATTTATCATAGTATGTCTGATTTTGAAGAAGTTACTGGCGTAACTCTTCTCTCACATTCTGTAGTAACTATTCCGTGACTCGGAAAACCAACTTATCGGAAGGTTACGGCGTAACTCTTCCCAAAGGCTACGACATAACTATATTAGGTCAAATGAGGTTCCACGCCGATACTTACGTCAGAACTACTACATCAACTACGGCGTAACCAAGTTTATTGAAGACTACGGCGTAACCACTTATTAGGTTCTGTGAAACTAGCGATCTAGTGCAAAATACAAAGAAATTGAAGGTTACGGCGTAACTCTTGTTATAGTTACGCCAGAACCCATATATGGCCTATAAATACCCCACAATTCTAGCATTTCTAATCATCCCATTCCACACACAACTATCGAGAACATGGGAAAAGCTAAAGGAAGGTCCGGAAGAGCATACGGAGTGTCTCAAGGAGAAATCACTCCCTACGATAAGCATTAGCATTTTATATTTCTTTTACTTTCAATTCATGTATTTCGTACTTTTGAATATTGAATTGGTTTGTATGATTAATATGAGCGGCTAAGCACCTCTTGGTGCTAGCCTAGTTATGATTCTTTAATTGTTTTGTTTGCGTTTACTTTACTTCCGCACAATTATTTCTAAGTGTATGCATGCATAGTTTATTGGTAGCCACCCTTGGTTCGGTAGTTTTGAATGGCGGTAGAGGCCAATTCCCTAGGAGATATGACCAACTGACCCTAGGTGAGCGGATGAGGCGGAAGGGTAACATATGACCAACCGACGACCCTTTCTACTTGTGCGATTTGACCAACCGACCACCTATCGTTTGGATGAACTTAAGAATTAGGGGTGAGTGTCTAAGTTCAAAAGGCCGGGCACTCACTATTATAAATCTAGCATGTAGCGGTATTTAATGACTTGGCTTGGGGACCGGGAACAACAGATTTATGAGGGACACCGACTTCTCTGTGGTGGCATCTTTGCCGATAGGTTAGGCGAATTGACCAAATGTTGTCCTCTCGACTTTGACCCCACCAAGTAATTGGAAGTAAGTAGACATAGACATAACTAACTAGGAGGATTAACTAGGTTAGCACAACTTTCCTCTACTGATTTGCTTTACCATTTATTTGCTTTTATTCAGCTTTCGTAGTTTAATTAATTAATTCCCTATCGAAACCATTATTAATCTGTGACACCTAGACTTAGTAATAATCCATCACACATAGCTCTTGGGACGACCTCGGCTTTACTGATTACTACACACACACGACGGGCACACCGCCTGTTAGTGCACTAGGGTGACCATAGGTATAACGAGACTTTATAAATATTAGAACCTCGTCAGTAAAACCTGCATCAAGTTTTTGGCGCCGCTGTCGGGGAGTTATATTAGGATTAATATTAAGTCTTTCATTTCATTTTAAACTATTATCACGATCATATTTGGAGTTTTCAGGTATCATGGAAGTTGTTAATATCGATGACCTCACTCTTGAGGAATATTTGGCATTAACAAGGGAAGAACAAGGACCAGGGATTGTTAGGCCGGCTATCACTGAAGATGCCCAATTCGAAATCAAACCTCAATTCATGAGGGAATTACGTGCAAATCCCTTCTCTGGTAGCATCACCGATGATGCCCATGAATATATAGACAACGTTAAGTACATCGTCAGCCTATTCAAAATTCCCAGAGTCTCACACGATGCTATCATGTTACGAGTGTTCCCTATTTCTCTTACGGGAGCTGCTAAAAGATGGGTTGATCGATTACCTGCTGGGACTGTCAACACTTGGCCTATCCTAAAAAAGTATTTCATTTAGAGATATTGTCCTCCATCAAAGACGGCTAAGCAATTAGAAGAAATCCATAACTTCATGCAAGAGGGTGATGAAACGTTATACCAAGCTTGGGAAAGATATAACGAATTATTATACAAATTCCCTACTCATGACCTCAACAACCAACAAAAGGTGAGCGTCTTCTACAAAGGTCTGAACATCTCCTCAAGACAAATGATCGATTCTCAGGGACCGATTCCCGGTATGACGCCCACTTTGGCTTTAGAAACTATTCAAAAGATGGCAGACCACTCTCACAAATGGCACAATGGAGGGATCAACCGAAGTAAGAATGGAGATATGGAGGGCCTTGCAGCAATCAACAACAAATTAGAAAGCCTGGGAAGAGAAATGAAGAAGCTCAAGGAAAATGTGCATTCCATTCAAGTAGAGCGAAATGGGACTCCACCTACTAAAGAATGTTCCTCCAACGAGGAAGTTAAAAGGATCAGAGAAGTTAAATATGAAGAGAATTCCCTTTCAACAACTACAATAATAACGGGCCGAAATATCGAGAAAAATCCCCAGGATTCTACACAAGAATCAACAACAATCCTCCAAAACCTAGCCTTGAAGAAATAATGCATGCACATCAAGAATCTACAAAAAGGAGATAAACTCAAGGAATGGATGGTCAAAGTAAAGGAGGATACCAATATGAACTACGTAACCAAGATGTTGCGATTAAAACCTCGAAACCCAAATTGGGCAATTGGCTAAAAACCTTAGAAATGAGTAATGCTAAAGCCATTGCCCGCAAAGCCATATTTGCGCAAGACAAAGCAAAGAAAGAGCAATGCGCATCCACTATAACTAATGATCTTTCCGGGATTAACTTCCTAAGAGAGGATGATAAATCAGAAGACGACGAGGTCCTACCGAGCCAACTCCCTGAGAAGCAGCAATACCAGGAAAGTTTTCTTCTCCCATGCACTATTGGTAACATTAAGATTCCCGCATTAGCTAATTTGGGGGCCAGGGTAAACCTTATCTCTACAACATAAATTATTCTAAGTCAAGAAGACTCAGTGATAGTGAGGTTAGCGAGAAATCTCAGTGAAGTTCAAGTCAGAGAAATCATCAAGGTGTTGAAGATTACTTGAAGACATACTCGCTAGGTGTTAAAGAGTCAGCTAGTATGTAAATGGAACTGAAGTTGAAGGACAAAGGTTCATCAGGGGTTGACAATAACTTGATGAACCTATCAACTCTCTGATCATCTAATGGAGCATAGCTCAAAAATATGTCTTTAGATATTTAAGCGAGGCTTTTCAAGAATACAAAAGAGCAAGATAAAGTGTGTTCTGGATAAAGTCAAACCAAGTACGAGTTGGTGAAAGGGAAGTGAACAATTGGCAAAAATGTTAACTAGAGCAAGGTTGTTGGGTTTCTAAGAATAGAAGCAATTAATGAAATATATACTTTTCTACTAAATGCTTGACACGTCTCAACAACCTTACACGTGACATCCTCGTACTCCACGGTATAAAGAGAATGTTGGTCAAGTAAATGTAACCAACTTCCAGTTTTATTAAAAATCATTTAAAAAGTGCATTTACTCTCTTTGAACTCGTTTTGGTCTCTGATCCTATCAGCGACCTCTAAGTTCACTTACAAACTTATTCCTTGTTTAAAGTTTGCATGATCAGAGAGCTTTATTATTGTCATTCAATTAGTGTTAACTATGTATAACACTTTGTAATTCTTTGATTTATTTTAGGAAGAATTATACGTTGAAAAGTTAACCTTTGTATTTACATTTAAACTGTTTTATACTTTGTTTTACAAACAAGCCAAAAATTTGGTAACTACATAAAAACAATGATTATTATACAAAAAAATCACTAAAGTTTACGCGAAATTTGTCCTAATTTACTAAAGTTTCAAAGTTGTCATTCAAGTTACTAAAGTTATGAAGTTGTCATCCAAGTTACTGAATTTATGAAAGTTGTCATCCATGTTACCGTACTTGTAAATACATGATATTTATGTTACTTAACATATCAAAAAAGTATACGTAAAAATCACTGAAATTATAGACGTGTTTGCTTTTTATATTTTAGTAACCTAGAAGACAACTTTAAAATTTTAGTGACTTAGAAAAAATTTGACGCAAACTTTAGTGACTTCTTTGTATAATAACCCTAAAAACAAATCAGCAGAAAAACAATTATATAAAAAAATTGGGTTAGAAGAAATTAAAGATACATTAAGAAATCGTCTATCCATCTGTTTCATCTAAAGGCTTTTCCCTATCATTAAGAAAGGAGAAAAGTTTAATCTTAACTACATTATAATGCATTTAGGCTATTCCTAAAAAGGAAGTTTTAAAAACAATATGCTTACACACTTACTATAAGAGGAAGGCTTAAAATTCAATACATCCCATTATTCAAAATTAAATACAGACGTTTCCACTAAATTAAAAATACAGCTTTCAAATCATTTACAACCCATTATTAAAAATGTGTAGCCGCTAAAAATCATTATTATCAGTTATTAAAAACATATAACCGCATCCACTATATAAATACACACAAACCATTTCATATCTCTCTCATACACATTAAAACATCAGCAATAAAACCGAGTGTACCCGCCGCCATAAAAATTAGTCACAGAATACCCGCCGCCGCATTGCGCGAGTACCATGCTAGTATATCATAATCTCTCTATAGATCCAATGAACAAATCATGATCATTCATTTTCCATCAAAATAATAATAATAATAATAATAATAATAATAATAATAATAATAATAATAATAATAATAATAATAATAATAATAATAATAATAATAATAAAACACTTATATTCAATATTTTTAAAATTAAATCTTACAAGACGTTAATCGTTACGCGAAACGAATCATAACATCACGGCGAAAATTAAATCATCTTTCTATAGGGGAGCACTTCTATATACTTTCGACGAACTTTTTTTTTGTAAGTGTTGAAATTTACGCCATGAGAAATTATATGCGATTTGTAAAATCATAGTTGATTTGTTATTTTAAAAATCACATGTGATTTATAAAAAGCACATGTGATTTGTGAAATCACACGTTTTAAAAGAACAAAAACAAAGTTCATCGAAAGTATATCGAAGTGTCCGTCTACTGAAAATTAAAAAAAGAAATCTCGTTGCGATGTTGTATTTTTTGTCCCTTGACAATTTACCGTTTGCAAGATATTTTGTTTTTTTTTTTTTTTTAAGTGAAAAGGTTTTTTTTTTTTTTTTTTTTTTTGATGAAAAATTAAATGGCTAATATTTATTCATTGAATTTTTAAAAGATTTATGATATAGGAAAATGATTTGGATGCCTAATAAACATGCCTAAGAAACCTTTGAGTGCAGTGGTGCCAAAGTGTGGTGTTGTTCTCGTGCTAAACCGCCACGTCGCCAGCTTTTGAGTTTGGCACCGAGAAAATGTTTGCACCACATTTACGGAGATCCGTTGGCACTGAATTTACGGTGTTAAACTCAATTTTTATTTTTATTTTTATAAATTTTAAAAACAATATATCCTAAAATTACTTTATTCATAAAAAAAACATTACAAGAAATAAAAAACAATAAACTTAAAAACATAACATACTCTGGAATTAATCTTGACATCCCAATTTGGGCAATTTTTCAAAATCTCCCAAACGTGAACATATTTGAACTCATTTCTACCAAATTGTTCTTTGGAAGCTTAGTTTCGCATTTTCGAGATGAGATTGGTCATTTTGAGCACTTGACCAGCTGCTGTTGTTTGTAAATTGCGTTGAACCTTTTGCAATCGACGTTAATCCTCGTCCATTTACCCGTGATTGAATTTTTTGTACGATGGTCATCGGTTGTCGATTATTGAACATATGCATAACGTCATTCCAAAAATATTTTCGAACGGTTATTTTGCATATCCATAGCTTGCGAAATTTGTATCCAAACTTGCGCAAGCAAAATTTCTTCAGACTTGTTCCACTTCAAATTTTGAGACATTTGTGTGTGTGTTTTATGGATTGATGTAGATGTGAAATAAAATGGTGGTTGATGTTATTTATAAAGGTGGTTTTCAACGTTAAATTGAATTCAAAACCAAGATTGTGGTATGGGTAATTCAAATTTAAACGTTAAATTCAATTCAAAAACCGGTCTTGTTAGGCGGGGTAATTCAAATTTAAACGTTAAATTCGAATTCAAAAACAGTCTTGTTAGCATGGTTAAATTCAAATTTTAAATTTTAAATTCAAATTCAAACGGTTAAGTTTTCTATATATACTATCATACCAAGATTAGTTTGACACACAAATAACACAATTCACACACAAAAGAATGTCTCGCAAAGACTTTTCTCAAGAATTCCCACCCGGAGAAGTTGGGAACCGACTTTCCGGCACCAGATCACTTGTCGAAACCAACTTTCCAACTCGCCGAGTTTGAAGTTTACTCAACACCACCGAAAATGTCTTCGGTGGGGTTTGAAAACATCCGCACCTCCCAATTGTTCCAAGTCAACCGTGAGCAGGTCCACGGTGGATTTTCAAAACCACCCAGCGGGTTAAGTGAGGCTTCTCCGGCGGTTTGAACAAGATGAAGAAAACGTCGGGAGATCTCGCAAGAAGAAGACGCGAAGAAGCCGTCGCCGTGAGTAGCAAGCACGGGAGGCTCAAGACCTCCAAGACAACTTTTTCGACATAATGGAGAGTCGATACATTAATGGGGAGTTTTATTCTCCGCCAACAAGTGATGATGGTTTGGACTCGGATGACTCGTTTTTAAGTGTTTAGTAGTTTTATTATGTATTTTATGTTTTATGTTGTTTTAGGGATCCATCCGTAGTTTTAATGTTTAAGGTTATTATGTATTTCATGTTTTCGATTAATCTAAAGTTTCGGTTTAGTAGTTTTAACCACGGAAGCTCAAGACTCTACGAAACTTTCGAATCAACTTCTATTTTTAAATGCAATGGCAAAAAAAAAAAAAAAAAAAAAAAAAAAAAAAAAAATTTGTTGTTAAGTTTGGTAGCGAGGGTTTAGTGTGACAGGGGTAGCAGTCTTGTAGAAACAGCGTCACGCAAACTCCTTGGCACCAAGTTTGGCACCACCGCGTCTCCAAATTTCTAAAGATATGCTTAATACTAAGATTGCAACACTTGTCAAGATAAATGGTGAAGATAATGAGAGAGAAATGGATATGACATGTGTCAAGTAATGAATTGATTAGCCATATTTTTAGGCCTATATTTTAGTCATCGATATCATTGCTCTATGATATATGGTGATCTCGTCTCGAGCAAATTTGTTTAACTAACAATCTTTTATCAAGTAAGAGATGGCCACCAACAGGGGAAAAAATTGCTTAACACTCTGAATTGTTAACGGCAATAAAATTCCATCTGTCACTTTCAAGTAATAGAATTATTTATCATAGCAAAAAATTTATAACCGCGTAATACGGCAAATTTTCTCTTTATATAATTGTATTCTATTTGGCTGATTGTACCAACACATAAACCAAACGAATTCGATTGAAGTTCCAACACAATGCAGCCGGCAAGTGAGATGAACGTAGAGGCACCGCCGGTTTCGAATTTGGAACAGCAAACTCGCAATAAGATTTGGTTGGTTTCGGATTCGGACCAGCAAAATCGCAATCAGATTTTGGTGGTTGCAGGACTCGTCACCGCCGCCTCCTACCAAGCAGCTATGAGTCCTCCTGATGCTCTAAAAGATGGTGACATTGTATCGTTAGTTATATTCTATTGTGCCTGCACCCTAGCCTGGTCGTTTTCAGCCACCCTCATTTTGTCTATCTCTTATTATCTCCCATGTAGAAGAGAGATATATGGTGCTTTCGCTGCCATGGGTTTCTCCTTTGCGTATGCTGTGATAGTACAAACAGAGAACGCAACAGCATTCATACTATTTGTTGTGTGTTCCGCCACACCATGGCTTATTCGTGTGGGACTTTCATTGTGCAAATGCACCTGAAAGAAAAACGTACATCTTAAAAACCAAATATATGTGTACCGTGATGAACAAGTGAAACTCTTGTGTTCACTTATCATAATTTGCTATAAAGATATGTATGTTTTCTGTTTCTTAATAAAAGTTCACTCTTTGTTTGTTACATCGGCTTTACTCAGAACCTAAGAGCACACGGTATGGGGGAGGATAACATGCCAAATGCACCATTTTACGTGCCAAACTTGCGCCAACCATACCGTCACTTTGTGCCATTCGTGAGCCAAACGTTCCCAAACCATTTTTTTTTTAAATGTGAGTGAGTGGGTATTTTTAGTGAGGTATTTTGTGGGACCCAATAACATGTTAGTAATGTGTTGTGTTTCAGTTAATGGTGTGTTATTGAAAGGTGAATGATGTGACGCTGAGATGGCATACCAATAACGTATTATTCGTCATTGCCATACCTTGTGCTCTAATATACTTGTATGATCTTCGTTTTGTTTGGATTGTAAAAGACGTACGCACTTCTCAACATTGAACATAACTTCAAAAGATTGAAAGCCAACTAAGCTTATAATGGCAGAATCTTCCATGTAACAAGGCTATTATAAATAAGCTTAAACAAACACCGTATAAACCAAACTAACCTAGAAGAGGGTGTGTGTTTAGTTTAAGAATATGGATTTTAGGTACCTAAACTATTAACGAGGTGTTTGTAAACGAACAGGGCCGGGCCAAAGAACTTGAGTCGTAAATGGTTTGACCTGAAAACGATCCATATGGAATAGAATCTTAAAGTTCTGAAATACATGCAAGTAACAGTAATTCTGGAAATGACACAAACCTTACAAGAAAAAAGAGCAAGGTTAGATCAAGTGGTTAACACCATTGCCTCTGGAGACAGAGGTCAAGGGTTCGATCCTCACCTCTTGCAAGCCGGGAGGTCCTTTTCTACCTTTGGTAGAACCGGAAGCAGCCTCTCTACCTTAGGTAGGGGTATGGCTGTCTACGTCTTAACCTCACCCATACACCGTGGAAGACGGTATTGGGACCCATAACCCGTGGAAGACGGTATTGGGCGTTACTTTGCTTTTTTTTACACATACCTTACAAGAATCAAGAAACAAGAACCCGACTTAATTATCCCCCTTAATATTTATAGCATCCAAATTCCACAATACAAATATCAAGCATTTACCCCACTTAAAGAACATGAATTCCCATTAAAACATTAGCAAAAAACAAACACTATATGAGTCTACCTGATCAACTGGCATCAGCACCACGATCGAGTGAGTGGTGCTATACTCTCAAATAACTCCTGCTTAAGACTCTATTTCTTCACTTTTTGTCGAAAATAACTGAAAGAAAGAAACACCAATTCTCCATAATCTGGTTTTCTTATCAGTTTATTGGTTGATGCAAATGAGCCTGTGGGTGATGACTTATAATTGATTTATATGTGATGGGTGATGAATGTAGTAATAAATTGTGAATTAAACAAGAAGAATGATGAACAAGGGAACATTTTGGAGTAAAAGACAGAGGAGGTGAAACCAGGTGACCCATATCATCTGATATGTGGTTCTTTTATGCTAAGATTTGGGGTCTTCATGCAAGGTTAATCGAACCCAGTAATCACGGCTTACCAATCAGTTGAACTTAAATCAAAACAAAAAATCCAGATTAACCGGTCGGATAATCATTTTTTCGGTTAGGTTGTTCGATTTCAAATCGGCTAACCACTTTTAACTAATAAAGACAGAATATAGTTATTAAAATAGACTTTATGACATTGTATTGTCCTACGAGAACTATTCAATTTTGCCCATCAAAGATAATTGATATGTAAAAATTATGCATAACTATATGATTTTTGTTTATTAACATTTGTGCATGCGTACATATCCGTGTTTGAGGAACCATTTACCGTTCATGGGCCGTGCTGAAGTAACCAAAAGCAGTGTTTAACATGCCACAGTTTAAACAGAAATTAACAGGCTCGTAGGAAAAAACTAATACCAAGACTTAAAAGAAAATGTATGGCCGGATAGAAGAAAGATGACACCACATCATTTGGAGTAATCGCCATTTAACCATCTATTACATAAACTACGACCCGAAAGCAAGTCAAAGAAAATATTTCTGAGTGTACTTATTGTGGAAAGTTAACCAGGAAAACTCAAAAGATTAACCCCAAGAAACAAGTAGCAACTCAACAACATCGCATAACAGAACCAAGACTCCGCCTTATCTTTATAGGAAGACGGTCAACATTGATGTCTGCCATCGGTGATGTGCGTAGGGATTGTAGGAGGACTTTATTCACATCAACATTATGCTCAAGCCATATACTCACCTTCTTAAGCGCTGGTGATTTGGCCAAGATAAACTTCACAAACTCCAACTCAGGCTTCTTGTTGCCAAAATATTTTATCTCAAGTTCGTTCAGATGCTCCAATCGTATATCTGTGTAACCTTCCAGTGCAACAGAATCTATCTTTCCGTGTTTGGGGGCCATCTGTTGTTAATTATTGGGTTAGTGTATTTTGGCATAAGAATGAAAACAAACAGAATACAATATACGTTTATTTATTTACCACTATTTTAATTTTCTTCAAGTTCGGGGAGCTTCTTATCAAAAGAGCAAGAAAAGGTAGCCCATACTTGCTATTGAAACACATTCCTTCTAAACAGATGTATTTGAGGTGGACTAATGGGCTTGGAAGCTCATGTGGAACCGCCTCTCCTCTAGCATAGAACTTGTCAATAAGCCAAAAAAACAAAGATTAAAAATGAATGTTTTTTTATCCTTTTTACAAATTGAATCAAACACATATCATGTGGATAAAAATTACCTTAATGGGTATAACCGAAATAGTGAGATGTTCAATCACTGGTAAAAACTCAAATAGATCAAAAATGGTAAGATCAAAACAGGGGTCACCTTTGTATCCATTGTTGCGATGAACCTACATAAGCTAGCACTATTCAGTTACAGTAATAAACAGGCATGAAGATGAATTTTCGAGCAAATAGCAAAACTTACCAGAGTGAAGCTCTTAAGTAATGTAGAATTGGATATCAGACATCGAATCATATTTAAACTAGTTTTTACATCCTCCAAATGCAAGCTTGTAAGCTTAGAAAATGCATTGGATACTTTTAAACGGGCATATTCATATCCATATCCATATTCATATTCATGGAGACAACACTTTCGAAGGTCTATGTGGGTTAACTGATGCAATGAGAAGAAAGATAATGGTACATTGTAGTTCCAACACGTTCTCACGTCAAGCGTAAATCTTTTGACAGTGTTGCTCTTTGACAATTGATATATTATTTGGTCAATTTCAATACAAGTGTCATCTGCTTCAATGGAAAGGGTGAATTCATCTATTGGACCTTGGTGCATTATCCAAACTTGGTATATAGCATAGAAAATTTTACACCTTTTGGACATATATCTCCTCTCACTTTCAGTTTCGTACATATTCTTCATACTATCTTTTGTCGATTCTTGAAATGTATCAGCGTTAAACTCAAGTCTAGGAATTTTGGTCCAATGGTACCTCCATCCCCTAGAAAGGATACCTGTCCTTGCTGCATCTTGAATTGGTAGAAGACATAGGATGTTTTCTATTATGTATTGAGGGAGGGTACTGATTCTATCAAAGCGTTTAGGACGTTTAGGTGGCAGTCCCATCTCAGGCTCTTGTTGGTCGACGGTACTATATAGTGCTGCAAAAATTGGTTATTGTTAAAATCGATTTCAGATAATCTATGTTTTAGGTACCCAAGGCTTTAGTCTAGTGGTATGTGAGTTGCCGACTAACTTAAAGGTTGTGGGTTCAAGTCTCGCTAAAGTCATTTGTGAGATATAAGCTCGTATAAGCCCTAAGCAAAATAAGTTAAATAAATCGAACCCTGCCAAATAAGGGGAAAAAAAGGCATATAAAAAGCATATAAACTTATCCAAACGACCAAACACGTACACTTATTTTATGCTAACTAATACGCCTGCTAAATAAACTAAAACAAACACCCCAAAATAAAACCCTAAAATTACATAAGAAAAAAAAAAACCGAAAAAACAAGATTACGGATCAACATATTTACAAATGAAAACGAACCATAAAACATTATACAGTACCCCAAAAATTATCAAAAACTTAGATATTTAAGATAGGTAAAGTGATGGTTATGACAAGTGAAAGCCATACCTGATTTTAACTAGGTAAACAAGAAACCCGTAACTTTTACAATCTACACTGTGACGCTGAAAACATTTACAGGATTTAGGGCCAAAAGAAAATTTACATTATATGATTTGGTCCCTGTATTTTTAATGAGTTACTGATTTGACTATATATCTTAGTTTGAAGAAATAAAGAAGAAAAACTCATTTTTGTGTTCATAAATGTTTTATGAGAGAGCTAGGTGCCAGAAGCATCCAATAACCGTTATAGGTGTGTCACTGAGCACCTCTTTAATAACAGCTCAATAACTAAAACACTCTACCTAGCAATAACACCCAATAAATGTTATTGGTGTATGTGAGTCTTATAACACATCACAAAAAATATATCGGTTACTAAAACAACAACAACGGTAATCCGTTGGTGAACCAGCGAGGGACGATTGGCGTGCGAATGCCATGTTGCACCGTGTTTTCTGAGAACTAAACATTGATGCTAAAATAATGCATTAACTTTAAATTAGGAGATTTACTTGTTAAAAGTTAACTTTATAGGTTTTTTTTAAAGGCAAGATGCCAAAATTTAAAGATATTTAGACTAAAAATTTCTTCTTTTTGTGGTGGTTTTAAGTTGCGAACAGAGGCGGAGCTACGAAGGGGTCATGGTGGGCAAGTGCCCCCTCCAAACTTTCCGGCGTAATGTAATATTTTATTGATTTTCGAGTTTTCATCATTTGCCCCCTTATAAGTAAGTGAAATTAAGTCAGTAAAGCTTAACATTCATGAAAGAATCTAAAGAACATAAAAATGGAAAAGAAGTTGATCTTGCATTCTTGCCGGAAAAAAACTCGTTTGATGGTAGAAAAAAGATGTATGAGAGATGAAACTGTTGAAGATGATAAGTTTTTCTCTCTTGTGTCACGTGATGTGTTCCATACTTTTATCAAAAGTTATTTTCTTTTACTTCTAAAATTTATTTGACTTTTAACCATCACCTCTGAAAAAGGAATTGATATAAAAATTACCAAGGCAGATTCAATTGAAAACAAATGAGATAGAGTGACACACATATAAAGGAAAATTCTAATTAAGAGATTCTATATATATTTAAATTTTATAAACAGATGGTAATTAACTATATTAAGATTTTCTCAAAAGTTTTATATAATATTTGACATAATTTTATTTATGTGATACTGTAACTACTATTTGTTTAAAACTTAAGTTTTGTTTACTTCATTTTTTTTTTGTATGTTAAATCACTAAAAGACAGTGCTTTTTCTTTATAATACCATATCGCGCGGGGTATTGTTTTTATCGTCTCATAATGTAAGATTCTCAGTTTGATTTGGTTTAATTGGAGGTATTTAGTTTACTTATTGGTTTGGATAAAGGTTTTTTTTTGCGACACTCATGCACAAATTTGTTTCTTTTACGGCTCTTAGAAAATTGCCCCCCCTCAGAAAATATCCTGGCACCGCCCCTGGTTGCGAACCATGTAAATCGTGGACTTTTAGAGCCATTTTTGGACTTTAGATTCAAGGCTTTAAACAAACAAAAAGGTGATATTTGGGTTTTGGACTTGGGAGGATGGGGGTAGGGTAGATAGGGGACAAGGTTTACTTAGAAAAGGTATAAGAATAATTGTAATAAGGACTCAAGTGACCTATATATATTTCCTTTGGCATATTAGGGTTTTTTTTTTTTTTTTTTTTAACTACTTTGTGACAAACTTAGTGTAACAATGAGACCGACACTACAAAAATACATTTAAATAAACACTACACACAAACAAGCACACGAATCGGTCGGATAGCCGACCCTCTTCTCCATTTTAGTGAGACCGACCGAGATGGGACCGACCTAGTGTAATAATTCTGACCGAGTGAGATTAGTATATGAGGGTGAGACTGACCGAGTACTCATGTCTTATTACAACTAGCCTAAATGTTTGGTTTAGTATAAGTGAAGAAAAGGTCCAAACGGATTCTTGGGGGCGCAGTGGCAATGAAAACCAAGGGGGTTCGCAAATCAATTGCAAAATTTGAGGCTATTTTTTAAAATAGCCGGCTATTTTATCCAATGTTTTAAAACCCGGTTCGACCCGATCGTATGAAACGGTAACCGATGACATTACCGGGCCGTTGTATGCCGGTTTTATAAGGATTTAACACCCGGATTGAACTGACAGGTTTCATCCGACCTGGGTTGAACCAGTCCTCTAGAACCACCCGGCTTTCACTTTTGACAAACTTTTTTGGTGAACACGTGACGTAATAGTGACGTGAATGGAGTCATGTGGAATATGATACTTTCGACTATTGAAAATAGTGTGAGTGGGTACTTAGAACCGATGTTGGATTCTAAATGGTCTTTGCATATCTCAGTTAGGAGATAATACTGCAGTGATGATTTTCATGATGTTGTAAACTATATAGTTCAAACCATTTATGCTTATCCTTCTAACAAGTATAAGATGTTTAAGTCCATTTCAGCAGATGGCCTAGTACCTTTATGGCTTGTTACTGTTTACTTTGTCTCTCATTGTTATCATGCAGTAGGCCTTTGTTAGATAATTGTTATGGTGCACAGAGTAGACAATGTTAATGGTACAATGCTCATCAAAATGTAGGTTTCTTGTTGAGTTGGATAAATGGACTTGGTGGGTAACATATATTGCTTGGAATAGTGAGGAGTGAAAGATGGACCTACTTGGTCCAAGTTATATATTACCAAATGAGCTATGAGGGATCTCAAATAGGGTGTGCGTTCCCATGCCTTTCAGTTTTCTAAAATGGAAATGTAGGTATTTGGTATACCACCTATTTGGTGAGGTTAAGTGACTATAACTTGTATATTGATGCCTAATCTTTTCACTCCTTAATCATTGTGGATGATGGTTGAATGGTCTTGGGTGTGACTTAATTAGGAAATGTAGATATGGAGCTATGGTCCTGGTGCATTTAGGGTGTATTCAGAGTTGTCTATTAGGTTGTTAAACATATTGTATGATGTTGTCTAGTATATCTGTTTTAAGTTGTATCAATATCTATTTTAAGTTGTATTAGACTTAGTAAGAAGCCTATCAGAGATGTATGCTTTAGTTGTATCTGATATGTTTGTCTCTATTTACTGAATGGACGTGTCCATTTCATTGTGTTTGTTTCCACAATTGTTGTAAGTTATTTTGATAATAAGATATTTTCAATTTTTTGTGCGCAAAAGAAAATAAAAAATAAATAAAAGTTGTGAGTGGGCGTTATGTGTTTCATGCATTTTGTCAAAATAAGTTTAATAGTAATTTAATATTAGTGTGGTTCGTTGGATTTTGACTAAAGTATAGGTGGGTGAAAACTTGGCGCTGAATGACTTTATTTGTTAATGATAAAATAAGAACCATTGAATGATTTTGTTATTCAATCATCTAATATATTTTTACTATGTTAAATATTCAATTTTAGGTTTTATCAAAATTTAATAACGTATAATCGTGTGTATGAATATTGTTATAAAGTTTAAAACATGTACTCTTGATATTAAATTGCATGTTTTGTACAATACCTATGCGTTTAATATTTGTTTCATGTTCTTTTTGTGTTTGGTATTTAGCTTACACGTTTCAAAGATGTTTGGTAAGTAGAATTATTCTATGGCTTTTGGGCAGAAAACCGGTTTGATCCGATTGTCTAATCGGCTAAACCGGTCTATCAAAAAACCGGTTTTTGAAACATAACAAAATTGATTGTTTTAAAGGAAAATTATCAGAATAAATTAGTAGTCTTGTGACTTATCACTTTTCAGACCTAAATTTTTTTAAAACGAGTGACCGGGCAAATTGTACAACGCAACCACAAGCATCAAAGAATTGTAGTTGGATTAATATTTATTCGATTGTTTAAAGACACTAGGCGAGTTCCCGCGCCTTGCGGCAGCTGTTTCTAGCGTCAGATAATTAATGATTTGTGATATTGTGGTGAGTGTTTTGTGTAGCGTTTAAAATAGAACGTGAACCGATGAAGATGCAATTGTAAACGGTTGTGCCATACGATAATTAAAGTCTAGACAAAATTCTTAACATCTATCAAACAACATATAAAATCATTTAATGAAAATGAAAGTAAACATTACATCAGTTATGGGATAAAAAATAACAACACACGTTGCTTGTCGCGTAAAAACTAACAAGGATGGGATTAATGGTGACCAAAATTAGCGTGAATATGATTAGCCCAAAATAAAATAAAAATTGGCTAATTTTGGCTATTTTGTAAAAGATTTGGGCACATTTAGCCTCATCTTTTTTTTTTGAAATGAGCGTATTTAGCCTATTGAAAAGTTAAATGTGCACTAACGGGCACATATTTTCTCATAATTGTAAAACATTATAATCGTTTTTGAAGAAAAACTTATAGATAATATATTTATATAGCGATGATCGTTTTGTGTTAAAAAAAGTTTGTGGGTTCTAAACGAAAAATAATAAAAGTTTGAAGATTTGGGGATTAGACAAAACATTTTGAAACCCGGTTCGACCGGGTGGTTCAACCGTTGAACCGTTCCGCTGAAAACGGGTCGATTTAAACCGAGTCAATATGATGATTGGGTTAAAACGGGTCAAATTAAATAGGTCAACCCACCGGGTTTGAAGCATATTGGGTCAACCGGTTTTCGATATGTGTTAATAGTTTCAAATTTTACTTTTACTTTTGGTTTTCCTTTATATATAATATAGCGAGGGTACCCGGCGTTGCGGCTCTGAGTACCACAGGACGATTAACCGGAGAAATAGATCTCGATGAGACCGATTCACCGGTTTGTATCGGTTTAACGGGTCCTCTCTAGTTCATTTCGGATGGTGTTATTGGTTAGCGAACCGATGGCGACACCGGTTTCCGGTTGAACCCGTTGGTCCGGTCCGATTTTTAAAAATATATGTACCATCAACTTGTTAGCTTGTATGAAGCGTTGTGTGTTTTATTAAGACTAAAATACACCGTTGGTCCCTAAACTTGTCTTGGAGGATCGCGATGGGACGAACCACGCCCTTTTCATCGCCACGGGTCCAAACAGTGGCCATTAAATGCCAGATTCGTCCCTCGACCGTAATCGACGGTCAAACCGATTTCTTCGAGGTATTATAGACCATTCACTTTTTTTACCCAACCTAGTTAAAATGTAACCCAACCTTCAACCATATGTATGAACGAGCAAGAGTGAACCCTAAAATACAATCAACACACATTCTTCCCAAAGCAAAAAGAAAAACAATAATGGCACAAAACGATAAGGGGAAGGGTTTGTTGAGTTCGTTGAGGAAAGCAGACTGCGCAAATGAAAAGCGGTTGGGTGTTAAGAAGGAGAAGGAAGAGGATGACATCTTGTTATCAAAGTTTAACGATTTGGGAGAAAGGATTACAAAACTGGAAATTTTGTTTAAATATCTTAAGGAAAGGAAGGAAAGAAGGAAAACGATGATAGGGAGAGTTGTGGGTCTAGCTAAGTGTATGTTTAGTAGATTGTAAACATTTGTAGTTCTTGAGAACATGTAATCGATGAATAAAGTTTTGTGATCTTATTTAAGTAATTGTGTTTGAAATCGTTTTGCATTTCTTAATAGGTTTCACTTACCCAAGTAAGTTACAATTTGTAAAACCTGAAAATCTAAAATCTGATTAAAGACTAAAATGCCCTGGAACTAAAATTTATAAAATACGTAAAATATATTTGTAACAATTAATGAAATTAAAGGTTAACTTGTGAATAACTAAAACCAAATTAAAATATATTACGTGATCGATTTTGGTACGACGAAGAGTTAAAGTTTCGCTAAGTGTTGGGCCGTTCGTTTGTTGATATGGACTCGTTTCTTTTGTGTTGTCTTGCGTCAAGCCGAGAGACAAGAAGAGCCCAAGGGGCGTTTGTTTTTGTTCGTTGGGTCAAGCGCCGAAGCCCAAAGATGGGCGTGGGTTTTGTGTGCTCGGTTGGATCAAGCCGAACCCAATCCCTTTCCTAGTCTAACTCAAATGCTACTACTATAAATATAATTCATAAGCTCAAAAGTGAAACCCTAGTTTGCTTTGCTCTCCCTTTTCTTTCTTCTACTCGGCGAACACTAACACCCTTGGTGTTGAGATTTTCTTCAACAAGTTAAGGTATAACGTTTATTCGACTTCCTTTAATTACCTTGCATGTATATGTCAAGTTATATTTTGTTTAGTTGAGTTTTGTTTTCTTTTCTTGTGGCCAAGCCTTGTGAATCAAAACAAGACAAACCCTAATAAATTAAACCTTGTAACTAATAAGGAACATGTAACGTAATATGTAATATTGAATCGGGTCACGATTATGTTGAGCTATGTATTCGAAGCATGCATGAGTTAGGACCGAGTCACATGTGTATTCGGCTAAGGAGTATATTATCATAACTTGAATATGTAACGTGTTTAGAGCGAGCTAGGACTTGTGTAAACCTACTAGCGAAACCCTAGTTGAACCGAATATATATATATATATATATATATATATATATATATATATATATATATATATATATATATATATATATATATATATATATATATATATATATATATATATATATATATATATATATATATATATATATAAGTTTTGGACGTGTAATAAACCAGTAAGGGTCACGTAAACATAAACCCTAGTTTAATATGTAAAGCGAATAAAGCATATCAAACCCTAATTGGTTGTGAACGTGTCTCTTTTGTGTGCGTTATATTAATTCAAGTGAACTAATAGTTATGTACACGTGTAAATTATCCAAGTAATAAGTAACTTGTATGTCACATAAAATCATAAACGTATATGGTGAAACATAAAAAGGAAAGATTATTTTGTGACGTGTTAGGTTTAGTAGCGAGTTATTAAAAGACGTAACATGTAAGATAATGCATATTAATGAGATATTAAAGAATGAGAAACCCTAAACTTTAATAAAAGACATATGAACCCTAATCTACGATATTAATTATAAAACATTTAAGTCTCATTTAATTTTAAAACCCTAAAATATTAAAAGATCATTTTGACGATTATGGAATCATTAATAATATATCGACCGTTAATGTATATAGGTTACGTGAAGAAGGAGTAATTCTTTGTTTTCCTGTGTCTTCTTTTCGATCATTGCTTTGGAATAAGGCGAGATATTACGACCTTTTCAAAGAAGGTTTCGTATAATGTTTTCTTTTCGTTGGCTTTCATATTATGACATTCTTATTTGACCTAAGATAGTTGACACCGAGCCAATTATTAACTAGTCATGGGGTTCCATGTCCGTGTCGATAAATGCACGCTCGACATGACTCTAGGCGATGAGTGAAGTTCGCCACGTCCCTTATCCGATATTTGTATGAGCTCAATTTATGTTATATGATCAATGTATGTTTGTGGGGCGTATGGGTGCATCCTAGATCATTATATGTTATATATTATATGTTATATGCTATATGTTGTCGATGATTGATGCTGCGTGCATGCGCCCTTCATAACTCGGTAGGTCTCCCTACAAAATGTTGCCTTATGTGTTTATGATATGTTTATGATATGGCATATGTGTATGGGCTCGAGGTAGTTAGCTATAAAACTTATTCTTATATCCGATTTATCTTTTGAAATGATTATGATTTCACTATCTTTCTTTCACTTTATTTCGTATTCGTTCTCGTTTCGTATTCGCTTTGCTTGTATATCATTCCTTTGGGCTTTTGAAGCTCGGTAGCATTTCTTTTCTTTTGGCGGTATCTAAGCATTGAGCTGGGTATTGCTTTGGGATGAGTGCTGAGTGGACTTACCTTAGAGATTTTAGCTTTGATCTTATGATGCCATTTAGACTTTATATTTTAGACTTTATATTTTAGACTTTTCTTTTGGAGTTTATTTTCCGCTGGGACCAATGTATTGAAGTCTTTTGACTTGGATTATTTCAATATTTATGTTGAGATTTCTTTTGGTTATTTATGTTCGCTTTGATATGACACCATTACTTGTGATTCCTTTACCCTTGTCGGGTCGGGGCGTTACACAATTTATTGGTTTTCATAAGTTTGTTTGACTTTGGTAAGTCAAAATTCAAGATGTTACAATACACCATTGTCAATACATTGTTGTTTAATGCTAAAGCGTTTGCATTTTGAACCCGTGTTTTGAAACCACTGCTTGTATTTTTTCTGAAAGGGGGGTGTTTGGTTTTGCTGTAACAATTGTTGCTGATCAAAGGGGCCGTTTGGTTTAGTTGATACAAGCGGATGTTTTATTTGATACATTATGATTTAGTGCCAAAGTATTTGCATTTTCACCACATCTTTTTAAACCATTGCCTTTACTTTTGCGGATACAAGGGGTGTTTGGTTCTCTTGATTAAACTTTTCTTGATACAAGGTCTGTTTGGTTTGATGATACAAGGGCTGTTTGGTTTCTTGATATAAGGGGATGTTTGGTTTTGTTGATACTAAAAGCACTAAAATACACCCAATATCACAATACAAGAATAGATTAAACAACACATAACCCAAATGATATTTTATCATTAATAAAGTCATTAAACATCATAACCAACTACATCAAATCTAATTTACATACCATTTTAGCAAAACTATCACCCAAAAGACGCCTTTATCTACCCATGGAAAACCAAAATTCGGGCATTATGTTCACCATTTTCTTAACAAACTCTTGGTTGAACCGAATACCTTCATCTGTTTGACCAACAATCTGTATGAGTTGGGCAAGTTGGTTTTGTGTGCCTAGAATGGATTTTGTTCGGTAGCATCCACACGATCAGCGCAATTCCACGAGGTCCCGAGCTTGATTCTCTTGTATCGCCTCCCTACGGTTGATGATTCTGTCTTCGATCTTTGGCAAGACCAAGAAGTAGCTCTTAGAATCCTTCTTGGCGACCTCATCTTCAAACCGGATAGCCATCCGATCATTAAGATTTGGCGAATCACCACCTCCATGAGTTTGTTTAAAATGGGAAATCGCCATTGGAAAGTTGTGTGTGTGTGGAAAAGTGGTAGATGAGTTTATCGGTAAGAGAAGGTGAAGGGTCTAATACTTACTTTTGTTTCACACTCGGTCCCTAAATTTGTCTTGGTTGTCGTTGTCATACTTAAAACTCCCGCCCAATATTCACTTTAGAATACACAACTGGTCCCTCAAGTTGCCAACTTATGTAAAACCATTAGAAGTTTGACTTTGTTAAGTCAAACTTCTAAAACATAGTATCAAATTATCAATTCACTCCAAAACAAATATTTAGTAATGGTTTTGCGATATTGACTTTACAAAGTCAAATACCATTCTATATATTATTCAACATTCCACTAGCCATCCTTATCATCTAACTTCAAATACCATTATGCCTTTTGCACTTAATCTTCCAAAGGTTTTCAATCCTTCTGACATTACGACTCTCGTTCACAGTTAAGCCATTCACCATTTTCAACTATTGACTAACTAAAGTAAACTGGAATACGCACAAACATCAACATATGAACAATCTAATTTAAAGCAAACCATTTAAACAATTATTGTACAAAATTACCAAAACTATTTTGCAACGTTAATTGTCCAAGGGTATTCAACCCAAATCGAAACTACAACCAGTCAAAGAAATCTCGACTACGTGTGGGGAAGCTCGGTGGAGTTTCAACGACTTCTAGCCAACTCCCAATTGTTCTGGTATTTTCATTCCCATCGTGAGTCCTATCGCTTTGCATGATATTGATTGTCTTTAGCGACCGGGAACACGCAAGTATACACTTTATTAAAGTTATTTCATGCTACTGCTCGGAAAAGCTCGAAACACCACCGTCATGGTGACCATGGTGAATGTGTTTGTGTCTACAACAAGTGGAAAATTTTTGCAAAGGTAGATCACTAATCGTGTTTGCGACTGAAAAATCAAATAGTGTTGAGATACACAAACATGGCAATTTAGAAATGTTTTATTTGATACATATGCATTACAACATTACTGAGATTACACTTACTCGGTATCCGGCATTTTCAAATTCGGAGATGACCGAATCATTACAATGGTGAACGCTACCATAACACTATTCCCAAAACCGACATCGGACGACTTAAGGTTAATCGAGGAAACAAAGGCACCTTCATCCTAGGATTAGCTTCATGTATCAACTACAAGAAGTTTCTGATTAAATTTCATTCTTCATACACATGTCTATAACATTATAAGTTGTAAAGCGAAATTGTTCTTACCGTGCAATCACCAAAATCCAATGTAAGGGTCTCAAGATTTTGAAGTCTTGTCAAGTGAAAGATATCGGATGTTGTGATTGTGGTCACAACATTATAACGACCTAATGACAAATGTAACTTCTTCAAATTCCCAAGTTTTGCAATATCCCATAGTCTCATCTCGTTAGTACTAGGACGATTCATCTTAAGAGACTCAGTGAGGACAACCAACAATAAAGTCCCAAATGTCTGCTTAGAAAATTGACATGAATCAATTCTAGGCTCGATAGATTTGGATAGCCATGAAAATATTCCAAAGTAGCCATAGCACAAACATGAAGTACCGGATGTTTCAACTCACCGCAAGAGTAAAGTTAGGTTGGGAGCGTGGCGGGTCACCATACCAGTTGTAATAATCAGCTCCTCAACTCCATTGTCGACCAAAAACAAGAGCCACTCATGAATCATTCATAATGAAAGTTGTCTATTCAATAATTGATCTTGGCTCTACAACAAAGACAAACTTTCTTATTGGACCCATAAGCCAATTTAAGAATCTAGTAACAAGCCTACCATCAAACTCGTATGTTAAATAATAAAATAAATCCTCATCAAGTATGACATCGGTGAGCAAAGTCCACTTAGACCTCTAGTTTGTCACTAAACTAGAGGTTCTCACCGCTTCTAACAAAGGCAACCGATTCAAAATGTTAGTGATCACTTCATCTGGCATGTTGGTAAAACGATCGATCGACATGGTTTTGTTGGAAGTTGGGTTGTTCTTTTGAGTTAAAATGAGGATTTATATTTTGATTTCGATTCGCAGTTTATCGTTTCGGATAATGTGGTTTTATGTGATTGGAAAAGTTGTTTGTTGGGTGGGTGTATTTGTTCATGAAATTAATTGCGCGTGATCGGGAAGAAAGCGGCTAATAGCCATACTCACAATTGGTCCCAGGTTGAAGGTTGGGTAAAAAAGTGAATGGTCTATAATACCCTCGAGGAAATCGGTTTGACCGTCCCATTTAAGTCGAGGGACGAATCGGCATTTAATAGCCAATTGTTTGGACCCGTGGCGATGAAAAGGGCATGGTTCGTCCCATCGCGATCCTCCATGACAAGTTTAGGGACCAACGGTGTATTTTAGTCTTTTATTAATTTGTATAATGTGTATAATAACATGTACTTTTCATTTTAGGGTGTTTTAAAAATAACATTAATTAGTGTGTTTAATTATTTTATATTTAGAATTATGTTGTAGCTTGTTTAAATTGTACATTGTGAAAATTTCATTGTACTTTTTAATAAGGGGTGTTTTAATTGGTTGTTTTTAATTTGGTAAATATGCTTTTAATTGGTTGTACCGTGTGAATAAATTATTGTACTTTTAAGTAATGGAGTGTTTTAATAAGAGTATTAATTACATAAATACATTTCTCTCTCATTTGACCATTAAAATTTTTCACTTTTCTACTTTTCCACTTTGACTGTTTTTCCATTTTATAATGTGTCAAATGTAGACACGAGTTAACAAAAAAATGAGTAGCGCGTCTATTTTGGACTTTTGAAAATTTTATACATGAAAAGTGATACTCCCTCCGTCCCAAAATTATTGTCCCATATTGACTTTTTTAGTCTTTCTTCTTCAACTTTGACCATAATTATTTTGTTTGTATTATATAATCTTGATGAAAATATATGAATATATTAGGTTTTAAATGTATTTTCATTTGGTATAATTTTCATCAAGTATTATATAACACAAATAAATATATTAATGGTCAAAGTTGAACAAGAAAGACTGGTCAAAGTCAAAGGGGACGATAAAAATGGAACGGAGGTCGCAACTAGTCTATTTCGGTAATTTTCCTTTCTTTTAATTCTCGTCCCATCGAACTATAAAGGACCAAAATGAAATATTCTTACTCTCCTCTTCAAAATTCAGCTGAAACTTTGTTCAAATAGTATTTGTGATTTATAGATGCATATGATAAACGAATCATCGACATTCAATTAATATTGCACACCCAGGTGAATAAATGTTATTTATTATGATTTTGATCTTATGTTTATGGATTTATGTATGTATAAAAATAATCAAAGTTTGTGCACACCATGTGTTTGATAAAATGCTTCAGTTAAATGTGATTGTTTAGCCAATAGTTTTTAGTTACTTAGGACTCAAAATGATTATTATTGTTCCTTAGATTCAACCAAATTAGCAATTGGAAAGAGCTCTATAGTTTAACACATTAAATTAAGTTTTCATATGCTCCGGTTCTTTGATTAGTCAAAACCTGCTGAACACGACTTGTATTATGCAAGCAGCTAATCAAAATCCGATTAGGTAGGATTTTTTAGGTTCTCTATACTTCTCGGTTTTGGTCTGGTTCCAAGACCGAGCTTAGTAATCAATGTTTTTGCTAATTTATCACAAATATGCATGATTTATGGTTTTTGTAAACAAGTCTAATGATGTCAATACTTTCCATGCGATATATGAAGATGCAGGTTGTATGTTTTGTTTGACGGGTTGTAGTAGTTAGTGTAACACTGCCATCTTATAGTCATGTATTTTCTAGTTTCGACCACTTTTAGTGACATAGGAAGTACTTTCTTAAGACATGTATGTAGGTTACCGAAAGTAGCAAGATTTTGATTATCTGGTTACTGAGCGGTGAGATTGATATGATATTAGGTAACTTTAGGTACCCACTTAATGCTAAAATGTAAGTTCAGTTGCTTATATAGTAGTAGTAAAATGTAAGTCCAGTGACCCAAATGATCTGATTAAAAGCTTTTAATGATTGTTTTTAAGTTTGATAAGTTTAGTGAGCTAGATGACCAAAAACACAGCTAAGAATGTTACGGAAAGTGGCCAAACATTAAGATATATAATCAAAGTACTTCAATTGGCAGTTGACTCTTTTAGTTTTTGAACTAAGTATGACATTGCTCTTATTGGTGCATGTGCCTTTATGTTCTTACAAAAACGAATTGTAGCCGAGTTCAAGATGGTTGCTAATTGTATATATCGTTTTTTTGCAGCTTCAAGGAATGAAAGTCTGGAATTTTCGTTCCCTTATCATTTTCTCTGCCTTTCTACGTGTGTTCTTGATTGTCTATGGAGAATGGCAGGATGCTCATATGGAGGTTAGGTATACAGATGTTGATTATCTTGTTTTCTCTGATGCTGCGGCTTTAGTAGTAGCAGGAAAATCCCCATACAAAAGATCCACATACCGATACTCTCCTCTGATTGCATTTCTTCTCACTCCGAATTCCTTTATTCATCGATCGTGGGGAAAGTTTATCTTCTCCTTGTCAGGTAAACAACGGAATAACGCCCCTAGAATTTTGATTGATGTTTATTAGTATATATACTAAAAGGCAGGACATCAAGTTTTGCAAAAGCACGCATTAAATGCAAACTTTCCCAACTTGGCAAAAACAGTCCCTGAGGTTCAAGTGGCGCTGCGAAATAAGTCCTGCATCATTAATTGCTAATTATAGCAATCTGGCAAAAATAGTCCCTAAGATTTAAGCGACGTTGCAAGGTAAGTCCTAACCAAACATTAAATGCAAAGTTTCACAACTTGGCAAAAACAGTCCCTGAGGTTTAAGTGTCGTTACAAAGTAAGTCCTTTGAAGCCAATCTCGCTGCATCGCGCGGGTTTCTACACTCGTTATAACATAAATAATGGAATGGGGGAGGAAGGGTATTTTAGTGTTGATGCATATAGATAGTTCAATGCCTAATATTTGTTTTAAATAAAGGCTGTGTGTGAAAAGTCTCATGTTAGGTTAGATTTGGTCCGTCTGAGTTAGACGTTTATACTCAATATCTCACAGTTTGTTTGAAATATATTCTAGGTTATGTATGAAAATGTTAGTGTTTGTGTGAGGTTCCTGTCAAATTTAAGGATATGTCAGGAGTGCTGGGCACCCTAGCTTGAAGTCGAGTAAGTTTAGGAAAATGTATGCACTTCAATGATCTAAGCTAGATGTGGCAATTTTTGACCCATTCAAATAGATATGGTTGATTCAATTGTTTCATATGTAATGGGTCAAATGGGAAAAATGTAAAAAACCTGAATAAAAGGAAGCATGTCAAATTGGTCGAACACACGAAATTCCCCCAAGTGTAATCAAATGCTTTAAACATCCTAATTCACTCTATCTTTATTTATCTAATCTGTACATACGCTCTGTTCAAAACTAATATCATCTTGAAATTGCAGATTTACTTGTGGGGTACTTTATCCGCACAATTCTAAAGCTTCGTGGAGTTCCAGAGAATCTAAGCATTTACTCTGTGATTGTATGGCTTTTTAATCCATTTACTTTTACCATTGGAACAAGAGGCAACTGTGAGCCCATTGTTTGTGCCATCATTTTGTGGATCATTATATGTCTCATGAGAGGTACTTTATCTAATTCTCGTCTAAAACTTCTTGCACCATTAACTTGTTAATTTATATACGGCCTCGGAAATAAGTTAATCCCAGCATGTTTTAAGCTTATTTATAAATAACGAAATAGGTTATGCAGTCGGTTAGAGAACTGTTTCAGTCTCTTTTGTGAAATTGGGCCATTTCGGGTTATATTTTATATTTTATTGCTCATATGGGTAAAGTTACAATATCTAACTAAAACGAAATGGTCAAACGATTTAAAGGCGTCCAAAAAATTCATCCATTCTGACCCGAACTCAGTTCGACCCTGCTACCCAACTCGTCCATTTTGGCAGCTATAAAGTTGGTAAATTAATTATTAGTATACAGTTAGACGATCCAATATTTGAATGACTGCTGATGGAACGTCTAATTCTTATCTAAGTTTATTATATCCAAACTTTAATCTTGCTATGTTTTGGTTTGTAGGTAATCTTTTTCAAGGGGCTGTCTGGTATGGACTTGTTGTTCACATGAGAATCTATCCTATAATTTACGCCCTCCCCATCGTCATACTTCTTGATCCATTACATTTTCAACATGGTAAAAAGCCATCCATCATAGAATGGAGTTCAAGAGATGTTAAACCAGGCGCAAGTTTGGGCCTCGGCAAATCTTCTAACCTAAACCGCTTATGGGTTCTCTTCTCAAGCATCTTCACAAGACCTAGAATCATGTTTGGACTGATATCAGCAACTGTGTTCTTCTTTTTCACTGGACTATTCTTCTATCTATACGAATGGGAGTTCTTGAACGAGGCCTTGTTGTACCACTTAACTCGCACAGATCCCCGTCACAATTTTTCTATTTACTTCTATCACATTTATCTCAGTTACGAACGCGAGTTCTCAGTACTAGAAAAGCTCATCTCATTTCTGCCTCAGTTAATAGTTCAAGTTGCGTTAATTTCCCGTTTTGCACAAGATTTGCCCTTCTGTTTTTTTGTCCAGACAGTAGCGTTTGTAGCATTTAACAAGGTTAGTTGTACTATCTCTCTTCTTACAATTGTTTACTTCATGAAAGATACAACAGCTGCTCGTATGGGGAAATTATACTTCAAAATTTTACAAATTTTTACATGGAAGTGGATAATACCCGTATATGCAGCTGCTTAAGGTGGTGTCTGAATTTGCTTTTTCAAACTTTTTATCTGATTTATTGTGACTAGTAGTCAGAATAATCAGTTCTTAATGTTTGAGCAAACAGTTTCTGCTTCTGATTATATCATAGTTAAGGGATATTCAGTTTCATTCAGCTTGCAGCAAACTTGATTATTTAAAAGTTAAGAATTGTTACCAAATTACTCCATTTTGCCTAAGTGGAGAGACTCTTCTTACTTGCATCATCTTTCAAACGAATATCCTTTTAGGTAATTTTTACGTATTAATTTCTAAAATGTTCATAATTTGTAACATACCAACCAATTGATTATCTAGTTATTATACGATGAAACAGTATTAGTACATTTAAAGTTTTAAACCCTATTTGCGTACAGACTGTTTTATCATTACTGATTATGTACTAATTATTCAAACTCATATAATCAGTTTCAAGATCCTAAATCCTGTAACTAAATTAATTTGATGACATAAATATGCCACATTTTGTAGGTGATTACAGCTCAATACTTTGTGTGGTTCTTTTGTCTGTTGCCGTTAATACTACCATGGAGCAAAATGAAGCTGAAATGGGAAGGTGTTTTCTGCATAGTGTTCTGGATGGGAGCTCAAACTCATTGGCTGTTTTGGGGTTATATGCTTGAATTTAAAGGCAAGCAAGTCTTCTTACAACTTTGGGCAGCAAGTTTATTATTCTTTGCTGCTAACATTTATGTCATGATCACCATCATCCTCCGACACACGTATTCTCCTGTTTTTAAACGTGTACTCTCTTCACGCTCACGGAAAACCAGGTGAGTTATACGGTTATACCCAAAGATGAATGTATCTCTGCTGACTTAGTGTTCCAAGTTTAAGTTTGTGACTTGGAACATCTTTTTGGGGCCGGATTTGACTGGATAACGGGTCTGATATTTTTGGTGTACTACAAGAGACAGACAAGTATTGGTAGTTTTAATCGTTTTCAAGCTTATTTCGTTTGTTTCTCCTCTGGATATTTATGAAAGAAGGGAATCGTTTTGCAAAGAGAGCTATAGGATTTCATAGGATCGCACTATTGTTGCCTATGGTAAAATTTACTTTCAGGTGGTATCAATGTGACATATTCGGAAAATTTGGTCATACATGTAGTTTATAATGGACCATCTGTGTAAAATCCTCTCTAACTTTTTTTTTTTTTTTTTTTTTTTTTTTTTTTTTAAAGTGTTGCTTTTGGTCCAGATTTACCTGATGTTGATACTGAAGATTCTAAATTCATGTTTGGTTTCTCATAATGTGTATATTTTTTCCTCTGTATTTTTGGGATTACTTGTACTTGATGTTTATCATCTCTTTTTAATTACAGTAACATTTTGCTAAACAACCTTATATGCATCCCAATCTCATATACTCACACAAACCACACATTTGTCCCGTTGGGATTTCTTTTCATCCGGTGACCAGCTTAACCAAACCACATGTGGTCCATGGCGTTGACGCGTTCCCTTCAACTAGTACGCACGGTCTCACAAGCAACAAAAACAACCACACAAGATGAGACTTCTACGCCGTCAATTCTTAAGAGAATGCGATTATATGGAACTGTATATATGCAGAGAATCAGTTAGAAGATACTATCTTGTATATATATTTTAGTTAGCTAGACAACTAGTGAGCTGATTAGCTTTGTATATAACCATGTAACACTTAATTTCATGCAAATGAATCAGTGGGACAGTTTCAATTCACAAATCATCTCTTTAGCTTATCAAAATTACTTATACGTCTTATATTCTTATGATGTTGATAGCACTAATTAG
Source organism: Chrysanthemum lavandulifolium (assembly GCA_022545495.1). Taxonomy (NCBI): domain Eukaryota; kingdom Viridiplantae; phylum Streptophyta; class Magnoliopsida; order Asterales; family Asteraceae; genus Chrysanthemum; species Chrysanthemum lavandulifolium. The sequence continues at coordinate 74,746,982 of CM040239.1, read as the reverse complement.
TTTGACAACTTCGCTGCAATATAAACATTAATTACACGTATGATACTCTTTGATGTTAATTAGTTTGACAACTTCGCTACAATATAAACATTGATTACACGTATGATTCTCTTTGATGTTGAGATAATTACTGAATATAGTAAGCCCATACCAAGTTTCGTTAGTCATGAAAATAATGATATACTTAAAATCGACAGTTCAGTTATGATATTAATAATTTGATCGTTCTAGTAAGGCGACAAAGATGATCTGATATACTTTCATTACCCCATTCAGTTACATATTCAAATAATAACTTTGACTTCGTTTCAAATTTACAATTTTCAAATTTTCAAAAAAAAAAAAGGTTCCATTGCCGGGAATCGAACCCGGGTCTCCTGGGTGAAAGCCAGATATCCTAACCGCTGGACGACAATGGATTGTTGTTTTGATTTGGATATCTTTTTTAATGACTAATAAAACCAGAAGTCGTGTGACCCTGCGAGGTATATAAAATTGTTATTAAACTTCTATTATTAACCATATAATGCTTGTAATCACCTTAGAATAGTCTTACTATATGCAAAATTTGCTTATAAGTCAACCTAACACACATGTATTCTTTTTTAACTCATGTACACTATCTTTTTGTTACGTAAAACCTATTCTAAGCTGCTTGTAATTTCGTTACAAGTCGTTTACTGTTAAAATGATATCAAAACAACAACAACTTCTTAATCACCCAACCAACCACCCCTTGGTGATCATTCACTTTTAGTCTTTTATTATAACAATATACACAGATAGCTTGTCCCCAACACGGATGCAAGCAAACAATACAATAGAAAATATATGACAGTCCCTCTAATAGGTGCTGCCTACAAAACTCACACTTTAAACCTAAACCCAATACAAACCCAGAATACTGAAACAAGACAATGAACAAGATCAAGATGATCTTGATACACAAAACCAGACTTAAACTAACAACCCAGAAGATCAATATATATTCACTCAGAGAAAAACCAGAGAATAATTTGTGTGTAGATGAAGTTATGAAACCCTATATCCGTCCAAGAGCTTATATACACCTCAAGTTCCACAAAAGACCCCTGAGAAATATAAACATGGCAAACAGAACCAAACATAGAGTTAGGCATAATAATTTTACATATTAGACCCTGAAGGTTCATAAGTTGGTCAAAGATGTTTCTTTCAACACCCCCTCTCAAATTGATGAACCTGCAAAAAGATTAACCATGCCCAACTTCTTAACCATAGAACCATGCTGCACAGAACCAAGAGCTTTGGTCAAAACATCTGCAGTTTGACTTTTAGAGTCAACCTTAACAATTTTGATCAATCCAGTAGCAATCTTTTCTCTAACCAAATGTACATCAATATCAAAATGTTTAGTCTTTTCATGTAAGACTGGATTAGCTGCTATATGAATAGCAGACTTATTATCACAACACAACTCAACTGGTAACAAAAAGTCACCCACACCAAGATCCTTCAAGATCTTAACAATCCACATAATTTCACAAGTAGCAGAAGCCATTGCTCTGTATTCTGCCTCAGCTGAAGACCTAGACAATGTAGCCTGCTTCTTGCTCTTCCAAGAAACCAAATTACCATTCACAAACACACAATATCCAGAAACTGACCTTCTAGTAATAGGACACTTTGCCCAGTCAGAATCAGAATAAGCAACAACTTTAAACCCACCTTGACCCTTACTAAACCCAATACCACTACCAGGAGCCAATTTCAAATACTTAAGCACTCTTAAGCCCATATTGAAATGAGACTGTAAAGGAGCATGCATATGTTGGCTTAAACAATGAACAGAATAGGCAATATCAGGTCAAGTCATAGTCAAGTAAATCAGTTTACCAACAAATTTCTGATAACTTGTAATATTTTTCAAGTACTTATCACCATCTGACTCTTTATGAGCCAAAACAATATTTTCAGGTAAAGGAGTCATAACAGGTTTGCATGCCAATAAACCAAATTCATAAAGCAATTCCAAACAATTTTTTTTTTTGATTTAGACACAAACCCTCTTTAGTTTTTAGAACTTCAATACCCAAAAAATATTTTAATTCTCCCAAATCCTTGATCTTAAACTTATTTTTCAAAAAACTTTTAAAACTTTCAATTTTTATTTCACTATTTCCTGTAATAACCAAATCATCAACATACACAAGAAAAAATAAAACAGTTTCACCTTTTGTTTTAACAAACAAAGAATAGTCATTTTTAGATTGTTCAAAACCTGCTTCAAACAATGCCTCAGTCAGTTTATGATTCCACTGTCTAGGAGCCTGTTTCAAGCCATATAAAGACTTTTTTAATAGACAAACCTTATTGTCTCCTTCTTTAAAAAACCCAGGAGGAGGTAACATATAAACCTCCTCATTTAAATCCCCATACAGAAAAGCATTGTTAACATCTAGTTGAAAAATTTTCCAATCCATTTGAACAGCTAGACTTATTAGGCACCTAACAGTACCCATCTTAACAACAAGACTAAAAGTTTCTTCATAATCAATACCCTCCTTCTGACCATATCCTTTGGCTACTAATCTAGCTTTATACCTATCAACCTCACCAGAAGACTGATATTTAATTTTAAAGACCCATTTAGACCCAATAGCTTTCCTACCACAAGGAAGCTCAACAACTTCCCAAGTATCATTCTCATAGAAGGCATTCATTTCCTCGGTCATAGCATTATCCAGTTAATATTAGTGGAAGCTTCCTCATTAGAAGAAGGTTCACCAGACTTATTCATATTGGAAACAAAGCAATAATTCTCTATAGTAAGCACAACATGATTAGCATATCTATGTAAGCCATATTTAACCTTGCTATCAAGCACATATTCATTCAACTTAGCAGGCAATTTAGAAACTCTACTAGACCTTCTACTACTACCTTCTTCCATCTGAACATGAACACTTTGAAAAACAAGAACCTTATTTTGATTTTGAAAAACATTTCCTTCATAATTATTTTGATCATCTAAAGGAGTTGCAGTGTGTAAACCATCATTTCCAGACTGAGTACCAACTCCAGGACTTGATTGTGATATCTGTTCTTCACAACCAGACCCACTAGAGCTACCTACAGTATCTGGTTGATGCACACTACCTTCTCTACCAAAATCAGATGTATTTTCAGGAAGGGGCATAAAACTGTTTGAATTTTCATCATTGGGAGTTGAAGTTTTGGATGTTATGTGGAAAACTAGAAGGGGGGGTTGAATAGTTTTGCCAATTAAAACTTCCTTTTAAACTATTTAGATCGACTTATGTCAATCTATTTGGATGTGTGTGTTGGATGTTGATAAACAAGCATATAAAGGTAAGTAATGAAAAGATAAGAGTAAGAAGCACAAAACCACAACGCGAGTATTTATAGTGGTTCGGCTACAAGGACACCTTCCTTGCCCTACTCCACTCCCCGAGTCACCTACTCGAGAGCTCATAAACACTACACCAATCTCCTTATGGCAGAGAAGCCTTCACACTGTCGCCTACCCTTTTTCTGGTGCTAGGCTAACCACTGGGTTCTTTCACTCCAAGGTGAACCACACCTACACAACGTCGCCTACCCTTTATAAGGTACTAGGCTAAGTACCCAGTTCTTTCACTCCAAGGTGAACTACACCTACACAACGTCGCCTACCCTTTATTAGGTACTAGGCTAAGGACCTAGTTCCATTGCAATGGAGGAACTACTACCACACTACACCAACGACTAATCCCAAAGGAGATCTACTCCTTTACAACATCATCAAGGATATCAATATCCTTGGATCTAATGCTAGTCTATCTTGTACATCGAAACACACCATATCGAATGTACATCTAAGGCACCTTTCACTAATGCCTTTGACTAGATCTTCAAGACACCCTTCACTAATGTCTTGTGTCTTGACTTCTAAGCACCTTTCACTAATGCTTCTAGTCTTGACTTCTAAGCACCTTTCACTAATGCTTCTAGTCTTGACTTCTAAGCACCTACCACAAGTGCTTATGATATAAACGATAGATACCCTTCACTAATATCTTCGTCTTGACACTTGAGACATCTTTCACTAATGTATTCAACACTACACTTCTTAGAAGAAAGAAAGGAATCATCAACAAGAATACTTCAGTAGCCTTGATGATGAGGAAGCATGGCAACTCATGGACTTGAGCTTGCTCGACTTCAAAGGTGGTGATCTTGCCTTTAAGAGGAACCTAAAGATCACACAAAACAAAACTACAAACATAGATCTCTTGGATCCGAGGTTAGTGAGTTTTAACTCGGGGAGAAAGTGTGTTAGAAAGGGTGAGAAACAATGAAGAAATGGCTCACTATTTATAGAAGAAAAATCTCGCTCCTGGATCCCACGGATCCCTTCCACAAGGGATCCGTCTAGCGTTAAGCTAGGGATCCATGGGACGCTCCCTTTTACCCATGGGTATTTTGGTTATGGGTCATGGGTCATGGGTCATGGTTGATCCATGGATCTTTAGCTAGATACAATGTATCTCTTGAGTGCAATGCACTTAGTCACTTGGGTATGGGTTAATCCATGGGTTATGGATATTATCCATGTATGATATAAGCATGATGTCATGCAATGGGTTATGGGTCAAGCTCCATGGGTCATGGGCTTTGGGTTGTACCCAACTACATTCAATGTATTTGCCCAATGGGTTATGATACTTAAGTTTCTACCCATTTATATTACCCAATATACTACATACTAGTTATGTGTATATTTTACCCAAATATGTAAACACTAGTTGTTGTACATATGTAATATTAAATTATAAAATCACTTATACTTGTTTTAGTGTTTTATGTGAAAATGTGAATATGTTAGAAACTATTAGTTCAAACCATTTACGTATTTTATTTGTTTCGTTAAAATGATTTTACGTTTGTTATCGACAAAACATTAGAAGATCGTAAAATATAAATAAACGTTTTTACGGCTTATTTGTATTAACATGTTATTTCAGACTCAAAAGAGTCAAAGAAATTTAAACTAGTGACATCAGAATTAGTCTCAGAAATAGAACTATTTTGACCCATTTTAAAGGGAAAAACAGTATCATAAAACTTCACATCTCTTGAGTACAAGCCAGATCTATTTTCAAGACTTAACAGTTTATAAGCTTTTTTACCACTAGCATATCCAATTAAGACACATTTCTCAGATCTTTTAGAAAATTTATCAGTTTCTTTTAAAATGGTGGCAAAACACAAACAACCAAAACTCCTAAGATGGACAAGACTAGGTTCCCTACCATATATCATACAGAAAGGATATTTCCCATTCAGAACAGAGGAAGGTAACCTGTTAATCAGGTAAGTAGCAGTTAAAATACACTCAGACTAAAACACAAGAGGAATCCCCCCTGAAACATAAGACTTCGGCAACATTAAGCATATGTGTGGAAAACTAGAAGTCCCAGACTTTTTGCTTTTTAAATCTGAATGTAACAAGTAGGGTTGAATAGTTTTACCAATTTAAAACTTCCTTTTAAATATTTAGATCGACTTATGTCAATCTATTTTGATGTGTATGTTGGACGTTGATAGATAGATATATAAAAGTGTAATGAAAGATAAAGAGTAAGAAGCACATAACCACGACACGAGTATTTATAGTGGTTCGGCTACAAGGACACCTTCCTTGCCTACTCCACTCCCGAGTCACCTACTCGAGAGTTCGTAAACACTACACGACACCAATCTCCTTATGGCGGAGAAGCCTTCACTGGCGTCGCCTACTCTTTTTCCGGTACTAGGCTAACCATCGGGTTCTTTCACACCAAGGTGAACCACACCTATCACAACGTCGCCTACCCTTTATCAGGTACTAGGCTAAGTACCTAGTTCCATTACAATGGAGGAACTACTACCCAACACAACACAACACCTAATCCCAAGGAGATCCACTCCTTATTACAACACCATCAAGGATATCACCATCCTTGGAAATAAACTAATACTATATGTATAACGATGCACCTCATCGATTATACGACCTAGGCATTCTTCACTAATGCCACTTGATTTGATTCCTAGGCATCCTTCACTAATGCCTTTGACACAACGCTTGGCACCTTTCACTAATGCCTTCGTCTTGACACCTTTAGCATTCTTCACTAATGCTTTTGACACGGACGTTAAGCACCTTTCACTAATGCTTTCGTCTTGACTCTTTTGGCATCCTTCACTAATGCCTTCAACACAACACATCTACGGAGGAAGAAAGAACTATCAACAAGAGAACCTCAGTTGTCTTGATGATGACGAAGCATGGCAACTCATGGACTTGAGCTTGCTCGACTTCAAGAAGTGGTGATCTCGCCTTTAAGAGGAACCTAGAGAATCACACAAAAACAAAAGACAAACTACATAGAAAGATCCCTTAGGATCAGTGGTTAGAGAGTTACAATACTTGGGGAAAGTATGTGTGAGAGTGGCAAGCCAAAAGGAAGAAATGGCTCACTATTTATAGAGGAGAAATGCTTACTGTTCCCCGGATCCCACGGATCCCTCCCATAAGGGATCCGTCTAGTGTAATCCTAGGGATCCGTGGGACGCTCCTCTTTGCCCATGGGTATTTTGGTTATGGGTCATGGGTTATGGGTTGATCCATGGGTTTCTTATTAGATACAATGTATCTCATGAGTTCAATGTACCTAGTCAAATGGGTATGGGTCAATACCATGGGTTATGGATATTTTCCATGGGTTGTAGTTTTTACCCATTTATATAATATATACTAGTTGTGTATATATTTTGCCCAATATGTAAACACTAGTTGTTGTACATATATATTACTAAATCATAAAATCACTTATACTTGTTTTAGTGTTTTATGTGAAAACGTTAAGTGTGTTAGAAAACTATTGGCTCAAACAAATTACGTATTTTATTTGTTTCGTTAAAATGATTTTACGTTTGTTATCGACAAAACATTAGAAGATCGTAAAATATAAATAAACGTTTTTACGGCTTATTTGTATTAACAATCTCCCTCTTTTTGTTGATGACAAAACATAAAATTATTTTAAGGAAAAACTAAAATTCGTAAGAGTTTGAATTGTTGTTTTTACTCTCTTCTCCCCCTTTTTGTCGAAACAAAAAGGGTGTCGAAAAAAAACTAACACAAAGTTTTAAGAAAAACATGTAAAAAGAAAAAAATGTAAAGAGAGCAAGTGACGGGAATGGTTCTCGTCTTAACTCCCCCTTGACGAGTCCATCCCTTTGTGAGGGCGTCAAGTACATAAAAGTAAGTAAGCTAATGTATTGCAATTATGTTTGCAAATGGTTCGTCCTTGTGACGAAAATGCTCCCCCTTGAAGATTGCAACGTTGCAATGGGGTGTCATGAAGTATAATCCAAATAAGGATTATGTTGCAAATGGTTTTGCAATATGGTTTGACACAAAGCTCCCCCTAGCTTTATGGTGTCAAAATCTTCATGTGTATTTTGAAAATCTACAAAATAGAGGTTAGAGAACAAGAGTATAGTGCATAATTTCCTACAAATAAGACTCAAGTTAGTAGTAAATTGTTCTTCTGTACCACGGATCCCACGGTTCCCTTTGTGGAGGGATCCGTCTAGGCATTTTGGAGGATCCGTGCATGCGGTGACAGGTTATTCAGCAGAGGTGATATATCAAGCAATGCTAAATATAAGATCAAGATATGTATACAAACAACAAACATATACTCAGAGAAATATGGCAAACAAGTTATCATTCAATAAAACAACGAGACAATCAACAAATCTCTAAAACTAAGAGAATGATTTAGCCATACATTTTCTACTAATAAGTTACTAAAGCCTAGAATGCAACAAAGTGCTCGAGTCTAAGGATGAGTAGACTTGTTGATTTGGTCCAATCTTTCAAGAAGATGATTAAACATGAAATGTAACTCATTTCGTACTTCTTGAACAAGTCCTTGGGTGATTAGACAATTTGGGCAATTATTGTCTTGATTGGGAACCGGAGGAAAATGGATGTTTTGAGGAGGCTCTACGAATGATTGTGGGGTTTCATTTTGAGGTGTGGGATGAGGTTCTACTAAAGGTGAGGGTGGTGGTAGTGGAAATTCCTCCATATGATCATGTCCATGATTGTTCCTTGTTTCCCATGATGGACTATTCGGTGTTGTGGGTGGTTCCCTATTTAACGAGAAAGTTGGTGAGTGGGAGGTTCTTGGTGGTGAATGCTCTAATGAATAGAGATTTGGGTGAGGAAGAGGCTCGTTAAATCTATGCTCAAGGAATGAGGACTTAGGCGGCTTGCTAGAGTTAGCTATGTTTGGTTTTGAACTAGATGACCCTTTTCTAGTCCAAAAGGTTTGATGCTAATCCTTGCGGTTCTCTAGCAATTGTTGAATGAGTTTGTTGAGGTGGGATTCTAGCATTGTTATCTCTTATGGGAGATGATTCGGTGGATGAAATTTCATGGATCATATGACCCTTTCTTTTGGATGAGCCTTTGGTTGAGGAGTTGTTGCTAAGAGCTTTGGTCATGGTGATGATAAGGATGCTATATGAGCTTCTAATTCTTGATTTTTGAGAGCTAGGTGGGAGTGATGCCTTAACCTTAAGAGTGTTTGGTTTATAAAGGGTAATTTGAATTAGTGAATTAAATTCTTGGCCACTAAGAGGATTAAGCATGCACTTAGGATATTGATCACTCTAGGGAGATAATAAATATAAGCTAAAAGTGGTTAGATAACCAAAAGGTGGCTTAAAATTGAAGAGGAAGGCGATTTAAGCTTTCTGCGACCACGGATCCGCGGATCCCTCTCACGAGGATCCGGTGGTTATAAACCGAGGATCCGTCATCGACGATTCTAGGTGAAATAATTATGCTTTTTGAAAGGTCTAGTACTTATGTATCTCGAGGTTTTGACTTAATTTGGAAGTCTTGAGTGGTGGATGTCTTAAATGCTCAACCATAAGGGGTGATGGTGCTTAATGATGGTTTTGGGTAGGAAAGTTCACTTTAGGTAGTTTAACTAAGTGCTTGAGAAAGATATCATTTGAGTTGAGATGAAAAGATGGTGGAATTTAGTCCTAGAAGTCAGATGAAGCCTTAAGGAAAATTTACTAAAATCTTAAAAATAAATAAAAAATGAAAAACTAGTTTTGAGCCTAATTTTGAGTCAAAAGTGATTAAAACGAAATTGCTAAAATTGATGGATATATCAAACTAAGTGTTATGAGATGTGATAAATAATGTGTGAGCGTTGGAGCGGAAATATGGTGAGTTTTGATGAGTTGATAAATCAAAAACACTTTGAAATATATCCTAGGTAAGCCATGGGTGAGTGTGAGGCTTTCAAATGTTTGAGGAAGACTTAGTTGGCTCTAATGTCTTATGTTTGACTAGTGTGAGGTGATCTAGTGAGCTATTTTGATGTAAGCAAGTCTGTATTGCTCATCTGTAGTCACGGATCCCACGGTTCCCTTCTGGGAGGGATCCGGCTAGTTATAATTCTGGGATCCGCCTACTGCAGATCAGAAGGCTTTCAGCAAATGTGCCATTTTGCATTCTTAAGCAAGTGCTTCTCTTAGTTATTTCTATAAGGACTAAAAGCAGGAACATATCAAGTATAACGCATAGCAAATGTGGGACAACTAAAAGTTCCTAAAAATGAGTGACGACGACTACTTGAATGTTTTCAAGGAGTCGTAAAATCTCATTCTACATGTTCCTAAGTTAGGATTGTTTAGTGCCAAGTTATGGCAAGACCTACATGCTACATCCTATTCTACATAAGTATTGTTTAAGTGTTACAACCCATTGTTTGAAATTGTTTTTCACAAACTTTAGGTCCTTATGACCTTACCTTGCTTCTCCCGTCTTCACCCATCCTCCACTCTTTATCACACCATCTCTACTTCTTTTCTTCAAGAAGTTGGCGAAGCACTTGAAGATTCCTTGGTTTGTTGCCATTCGGGTGATGCACTAGGAACGTCCGCAATTGGTTGATGTAGTCCAAGGGTCGAGATCGGTATTTTCGAGTGGGTTGCTACTACCTTCACCTTCTCTTTTCCTCTCCCTTTCTTCCGAGGAATCCGTGGGTGGGTGAGGCCTTTTGCCTTCTACCATAAACCTTGTAGTTCTACCCTCGGTCAATGACACCATAACCTTGTTGCAAAAGCTATGATCATAGGATTGCGGAGAAGGATCTAATGCAAAGATGAATTTAGCAAGACGGGTTAGGAGCATTGCGTACGGGAGTACCATTTTTTCCATGCTTCTTACACTTGTCATTCTCTTAATCATGTAGTAGGCAAGGTTAAAGCGAGTCTCGGTCACTAGGCAATAGATCATGAAACTTAGACATGCGTTGGGGTGATCCTTGTTTTCTACTAGGCACACACATTCTCCCTCACCACATTTTCCCATTTCCTATACAATGCGTACATCTCAGAGAGCTCTATTTGGATAGGATCCCTATAGATCACTTTCGAATTCCTAGTGACCCTTGATGGGGATGCTCTTGGCATGAACACGGTGTCCCTCACCGTGGTTGCTTCGGGATTAACATGTGGTAGATTTCATGATGATCAACCATAGTGTGTAACTCTTCCAAAGACCACTCATTAGAATACATGCAAACACCTTGATATGGAACCCCTATTATTCTTCCAAACTCTACAAGCGAAAGGGTGTACTCATGCTCATTTATGGTGAAGACAATCGAGATGGACCCATCATCATTTCTAACAATCCCCATTGTCTTGTAGAACTCGAGTACAAAAACCGGGCAAATTTGTTCGTTTATGTCCAATAAACAATCAAACCCAATAGCTCCAAAAACTTCTCTTATGTCGGTATTGGCAAGAAATGATGGTTCTACTACTCGACCTTCGTGAAAAAGTCTCTTTTCGAGCATTTTAAAAGCTTTCCTATCTTCGGGACTAAGTCCATCTTTTCTATGGTACATTGGTATGTAATGAGCGGTATCTTGGTAGTCTTGTTGTCGGTTGCTTGGCATGATTGTTCCTAAACAATATAACCACAATGTGGTGTTAATTGTGAATAGTAACCTAGAGGGTTTGATCACAATTTTGCTCTCATCATCTTTGTTGAATTCAAGAAATGTGTTTAATTTGTATTAACAATGTTAATTCTTTGATTTAGATTATCTTAGAAAACAATGTGGTGACAAATTATGATAAACCCATTTGAACCCAACTCTTAAAGATGAAGAAATTGTAATCCTAGAAATCAAGGAATTAAATTAACAATGTAGTGAAGATTATACTTACACAAGTGATTGTTATGCTTGAGAGAAATGATCAAATTGCTCCTTTGAGCAATAGTTGTGTTCTTGTTCGTGAGTCTTTGAAGGAATATAATTGTGGAACATCCACGGTGATCATTACTAACTTATGTTGTCTTCATTGCACGGATCCGCGGATCCTCTCATTTGGGATCCGGCTAGTGTAAACGCAGGATCGGCATGACAACAAAAATCGACTTAAGCATTCCTTGATAACTTTGGTTTGGGAGTTCTAAAACTCCTAGAGTTTGATGTTTAAGCTCAATAACTTGTGATTTGAGTTTTGACGGTTTAGTACTAATCCTACTAGGCGTGGTTCCCTTTTAAGAATTAGTCACAATTCTTGGAAGGTTTATCAAAGATTATGATAAAATCCCATTTTATCATAATATAAGAAGTTTCACACGGAAATTTATTGACATAGATGGAGTGTCAATAATTCCTTTGTGATGGATAATGATTAAGGTTATCGAATAACCAAGATATCATTATTACAAGTTGGTAGTGTAGTCTATACAAATCAATCGAAGAATACTATTCTTGATGATGACTTTAATATAGATAACTACTTAAGTAATTACTAATAGATATTAATTATGAAACTAAGATTTTAACAATAATAAAAACAAAAGTAAATTATTAACGATCATACCTTTGCTAAATATTCTTCTTAAGAAAAGAAGTATTTAGATGAAATGCTTTGTGATCTTCTTGTAATCTCCAGATTCATGTGTGAGAAGAACAATACTAAACACTCTTTTTGCGAAAAGAAATATTTAGATAGATTCTTCATTATCTTCTTGGTAAGCCCAAATCCAAGTATGGAGAATACTTAACAAGGAAAATGTTAGAACATTCTATCATTGTCCAACAATAAACATTATAATGATTTTTGAAACATGACTTGAAAAATCCTTCTTTGTTGTTTTCAAACATACACGGATCGTATCAAGTTTTTAAAGTACAACATACTCTAAGAAACTTGGTAACGAAGCTCTGATGCCAATTGTGGAAAACTAGAAGGGGGTTGAATAGTTTTACCAATTTAAAACTTCCTTTTAAATATTTAGATCGACTTATGTCAATCTATTTTGATGTGTATGTTGGACGTTGATAGATAGATATATAAAAGTGTAATGAAAGATAAAGAGTAAGAAGCACATAACCACGACACAGTATTTATAGTGGTTCGGCTACAAGGACACCTTCCTTGCCTACTCCACTCCCGAGTCACCTACTCGAGAGTTCGTAAACACTACACGACACCAATCTCCTTATGGCGGAGAAGCCTTCACAAGCGTCGCCTACTCTTTTTCGGTACTAGGCTAACCACGGGTTCTTTCACACCAAGGTGAACCACACCTATCACAACGTCGCCTACCCTTTATCGGTACTAGGCTAAGTACCTAGTTCCATTACAATGGAGGAACTACTACCCAACACAACACAACACCTAATCCCAAGGAGATCCACTCCTTATTACAACACCATCAAGGATATCACCATCCTTGGAAATAAACTAATACTATATGTATAACGATGCACCTCATCGATTATACGACCTAGGCATTCTTCCCTAATGCCACTTGATTTGATTCCTAGGCATCCTTCACTAATGCCTTTGACACAACGCTTGGCACCTTTCACTAATGCCTTCGTCTTGACACCTTTAGCATTCTTCACTAATGCTTTTGACACGGACGTTAAGCACCTTTCACTAATGCTTTCGTCTTGACTCTTTCGGCATCCTTCACTAATGCCTTCAACACAACACATCTACGGAGGAAGAAAGAACTATCAACAAGAGAACCTCAGTTGTCTTGATGATGAAGCATGGCAACTCATGGACTTGAGCTTGCTCGACTTCAAGAAGTGGTGATCTCGCCTTTAAGAGGAACCTAGAGAATCACACAAAACAAAAGACAAACTACATAGAAAGATCCCTTAGGATCGGTGGTTAGAGAGTTACAATACTTGGGAAAGTATGTGTGAGAGTGGCAAGCCAAAAGGAAGAAATGGCTCACTATTTATAGAGGAGAAATGCTTCTTGTTCCCGGATCCCACGGATCCCTCCCACGAGGATCCGTCTAGTGTAATCCTAGGGATCCGTGGGACGCTCCTCTTTGCCCATGGGTATTTTGGTTATGGGTCATGGGTCATGGGTTATGGGTTGATCCATGGGTTTCTTATTAGATACAATGTATCTCATGAGTTCAATGTACCTAGTCAAATGGGTATGGGTCAATACCATGGGTTATGGATATTTTCCATGGGTTGTAGTTTTTACCCATTTATATAATATATACTAGTTGTGTATATATTTTGCCCAATATGTAAACACTAGTTGTTGTACATATATATTACTAAATCATAAAATCACTTATACTTGTTTTAGTGTTTTATGTGAAAACGTTAAGTGTGTTAGAAAACTATTGGCTCAAACAATTTACGTATTTTATTTGTTTCGTTAAAATGATTTTACGTTTGTTATCGACAAAACATTAGAAGATCGTAAAATATAAATAAACGTTTTTACGGCTTATTTGTATTAACACCAAATTAAAATTCAAAAGATTCATTAACTTCATAACCTGTTCATTAGTGAAAGGCAGTACCAAGACTAGTTTTTAAACCATTGTTAACCACATTGGCACTTTTGGGATCATTGGGTTTATTAAAAACAGGTTTAAGATTTGGTTTCTTTTTGAACCCAGCAGGATACCCAATGATCTCAAAACACCTATCCACATTATGACCTTTTAAACCACAATTAGTACAAAGTAAACTGTCATAATTTCCCCTGTTATTGTTTCCAGAATTATTATTCCAAGTACCAGTGTTTATTTTCCAAGTAGTGTTCTTATTATCCACATATTTAGAAACAAAAGCAGACACCTGAGCCTTCTCAGTTTTCACATGAGTGGTAGGAATCCCTCTGTGGGATTCTTCCCTAGAAACAATAACAAAAGCAACTTTAACCTCATGAAGAACTTCTCTAGTTAGAATAGTGCTTCTTATGGGTTGATAGATGTCATCAAGACCCATAAGAAACTGCATTAGTTTTAAAAGTTTTCCATGATCAATTAACTCTTGTCTAGCATCACAGGTACAGTCTGGAAGTTTAGTAAGAATATCAAATTCTCTCCAAAGAGAATTCAACTTATGGTAGTATTCAGAAACAGGCAGACCACCTTGTTTAAAACCATTTATTTTTTGAAGAAAATTAAACACCACATACCCATCAATCCTATCATAAGTGTCATTTAAATCTTTCCAAACAACAGAGGCATTATCAGAAAACACATGACCAAGATAAACATCTTGGGATAAAGAACTAAGAACCCAATTTAGAACAACAACATTACACCTATCCCACTGAGCCTCAAGAAGAGGACTAGCAGCATAAGCAGACCTAAGACAAGTCTCATCAAGAAATCCCATCTTATTTTTAATTTGCATAGCTAATTTTATTACACTAGCCCAGATTCTATAATTCTCAACCCCAGACAATTTAATAGTCACAATAGAAGCACAATTAGAGTCATTAGGATGCAGATGCAGAGGATTACTTTGATCCAAACTACTAATCATAATAGCCATGATAACAGAAATAATCAACAGAAAAAACAAAGAAAAAACCAAGAACTAGCAAACAAGCAAATAACCAAACAGACCACATATAAACCAACTAAACCAACAACTACCAATAATCTCACCAATCACAACTTCCAAAACAACCCAAAACCTATCCTCCTGCGACCTAGACTCACAACAGAAAAGAAAAATACTAAAGAAACTAAAACTCACACCCAGAGTCAACTTAGCCCCAGTAAGCAAACTGTAATTGGCTAGAGCAGGTATTCACACCACTCAAGGATAGTGGATCAAGATGTTAGCCAACCCGTTTACACTCACTAGACTCAAGACTAGTTAACCCTAAGAGAGAAGAAAACCTTACAGAGCAATAATCACAGGCAGCGGAAGACAGTCACAAAAACGTGACCAAGAAAGAACCCAGAACCACAAACCTCAAGATCTTACAAGAAACCCCTAAATTCCAAATTAGGGTTTCAACCCAATTGACCAAGAAACCACCAATTAACAGTCAATCCTTCAATAACCAGCAACCAAAACCTCTTAATTGCAAAAGAAACCAAAACCCCCAAATTTTAGGGTTTCAAGAAAAAACCCTAAAATTTCAATTAAGATCACCAAACACCGATTCGACTCAAGAATCAAAAGATTCAAGAACCCAATCAATCAATCGATCAAGAACCCAAATAATCAGATCCCCAATCAAGAACTTAATCAATCAGAACCTATAGCTCTGATACCATGTTAAAATGATATCAAAACAACAACAACAACTTCTTAATCACCCAACCAACCACCCCTTGGTGATCATTCACTTTTATTATAACAATATACACAAATAGCTTGTCCCCAACACGGATGCAAGCAAACAATACAATAGGAAATATATGACAGTCCCTCTAACAGGTGCTGCCTACAAAACTCACACTCTAAACCTGAACCCAATACAAACCAGAATACTGAAACAAGACAATGAACAAGATAAAGATGATGTTGATACACAAAATCAGACTTAAACTAACAACCCAGAAGATCAATATTCACTCAGAGAAAAACCAGAGAATAATTTGTGTGTAGATGAAGTTATGAAACCCTAGATCCGTCCAAGAGCTTATATACACCTCAAGTTCCACAAAAGACCCTTGAGAAATATAAACATGACAAACAGAACCAAACATAAAGTTAGGCATAATAATTTTACATATTAGACCCTGAAGGTTAATAAGTTGGTCAAAGATGTTTCTTTCAACATTTACAATAAAAAATAAAAACTTGTAATCTCATTACATGTTTATGAACAACTGTGTTAAAGGGGTTTGCTAACAAGAGTCAATTAATATTTATAATTAGTTGACAATTCTAAAAAAGATATGTACAATCTCGAAAAACATGATAGTGCAACTAATAATTAATGATGACCAGACGGTTCAAATTCTTACAATGAATTATAGTGAAAATCAACTTGTTAACCACAGCCCTAAAGGTTGTTGTTAGTACTTTTACTTATACTTATCTATCTTATATATATATTGATTTTGAATTTGAAGGCTTAAGGGTTTATGTGTGGGGATAAATCCTTAATATCAATATCAAAAATACTCACAAAGATAGATTCAAATTCTCTTAGGAAAAAGAATAATAAATCAATCCCGTGTGTGATCGTGTAGTACGGATTAGTCAACCCGAATCGTTTTCCCAACGAGGCGTGAATTGCCAACGTCGTTTTAAGTTTGGATATTATGCTTGATGAATTGGGTTATAGATTTTGATTATAGAAACTACGGGGATGGGAAAGTAATTATGGAAATCTAACTACGGGAAATCCTAAACGCGATCTAAATTAATACGTAATTAATAAAACGCGACTAAAATGCAACTACGTCTAAACGATGTCCTAAAAATGCCTAAATTAACTTTTACTCTAAAAATATGATAAGTAAACTATTTTAGAATTAAAACTAATTTTTTTTGATTTTTCTTGATTTTGTTAAAACTAATTTAAACTATTTAAAATTTTAAAAATTATCAAATAAAAGGAGAAAAATATGGAAAAATCTTTTTTATGCTTTTTGTATTTTTCTTAAACTATTAAAATTGAAAAATTATTTTTTAGGACTTTTTCTCAATTATTTTCAATAAAAGGCTATTAAAAAGTGATTAAAATCTAGTTAAATTGAGAAAAATAGCAAATGAAGACCAAAAATTATGAAACTTTCAGGAAAATTCTAAAATGATATATAGAATCTATGAAAAATGGAAAAACAACAGGTTATGTGTAAGATTAATGAGCTATAGTGAAACTGCTAAAGGTAATAAGCTACAAAAATAAGCTAATAAGCTCTAAAGCTAACCAAACAGTAACCACAGTTAAAGTCTACCAAATTAAGCTACAAGCAACTAATCTAACCTACTCCTAACAAGCTTAAGGCTCAGAATCAAGAGAATAAGCTACTGCTTGTTTGATCCAAACAGTGGTTTACCCCCACTGTTCCAGCTTATGCACAGGCTTATAGAAAAGCTCAAGCTAAAAACCAAATAAGCAGTCTTATAGAATACCTGGCCAAATCTGATTGTACCAAAATTCAGACCTTAACTCTTTGTTTTGAAGTCGATTCACCAATTAAAATCGCTCGCTTCACACTTATGTGTGAGAGTGGCACTTAGTAGCTGAAGTTTAAGCTTATTTGAAGCTTAAACTGACCAATTCAGATTTCACCAAAAGCTTTTATCAAAACAAGACCAGCTAGATTTTAATGTCCAAAATTTCAAACTCTAAATCTCAGTTGTGAAGCAGAAAATGAATCACAAAGTTTTGATGAAAGCGCTTTTAACAACTATTTTGACTTTTGAAGATAAACTCAAACTTTGACCAAATCCAGCTTTGATCCAATCTAATGACCAAATAATGATGTTATAACACTAAATATGATGACTAAAGGCTAGATCCAACAAATTCAAACCAATTACCAAGTTATGACACCCTCGACGATTTAGGCATTGATTTAGAGCAGATCCAAATTATTCTTGACTTTTAAAGAGTGACTGCTAAACTAAATGACCTCAAATGATCTCAAAACACTAACTAAACATATAACAACTACTAACCAATGATCTATAAGCTATAACCACAGACATAACAGCTATGCCAAACACTAGTTATAGCTACTGAATTAGAACTAATGAGCAAGTTTTGACTAGATTAATCTAAATACTCATGAACCACAGATCAAAAACACACAAACATCACTATTAAGCAGATCAAACAGTAAATAGAATGAACAAAAACAGAAACCACACTTACAAGCTGTCCATAGCCACTATGGCTTGCTCAATGAAGAAACTAGAACCACTAACCTACTTATACCCCTAACCTAATCAATCCAGCTCAGATCCAGACCAAAACCAGCAACTATTCCATTCCAAACCAGATCCAAATTCAGCAAAACCAGATCCAAACAGCTACTGTAGATTCTGCACTAACTGATGTATATGTGATTTTGAGATGAAAACAGTTATAAGCTCACTATAAGCTACAGAAAGCTTAAATGAACATATTAAACAATAAATCAGTGGAGGATTCAATCCAAACACTGTTTTAAAGTGATTTTTAATTTTCAAATGATTTATGTGATTTTTTTTGTATTTTTGAGATAATGAAGAGATTAGCTAAAACATTGGTTTAAAAACTGAAATAAGCATTAAAATGAGATAATAAGCAGTTTAAGGATAGTAGAAACTTAAGCAAACGACTGAAAATGAAATGCAATTATATTAATAATAGAAGGTTTAGTACAAATTCGAATTACAAACTATTAAAACATTGAAAATATTAATAACCACTACAACTAATCTTAGAGAGAAGAAAAAAAATACAGGAATTGAGATAAGAAGAGAGATACAAATGTGAACGATTAGAAGACTATAAATAGCCTAAGCTTGAGCTTGAGAAGCTTCTGGAATCCACCTCTTTGTGCTACTTTGAGCTAATATACACCCTTGGATCAAGGATAATCGCTTCCCATCACATCATAGCCCTTAGATCACTTCTGATGACATGTCTTAGCAAATGAGAGAGTGACACGCGTCCAATATCACACGGATCACTGACTTGTCAGTCCTAGGTGTCAGGGTTGTCAGTGGAAAGTACACTTCTACCCTTAATTGCTGTAATTTGGTGTAATTAACCGGGGTGGATTTTTAGGGTTCATGTAAAAAGGGGAAAGGGGTAAACTGTTTTTTTTTTTTGGCGCGCTCCTTTTTTTATTTTATTTTGAGTTTGTTGACCGGTTTTAATGGTGTTGACCTGGTTCTTGGGGGCGGGTTTGGTTTGTATTCGGGTCAAGGAAGTAAAACGGGTGTAAGTGTATTTTTGGTTGGGCTCGGGTCTACTTTTGGGCCGAAGGTTTTATAGGTGAATTTGGACTAAGGATTTCAAGTGTGATCCAAGATAACTTTTAAGGACTAAACATGTAAAACTCAAAACTTCAGGGGCCAATCTTGTACTTTCTAAAAATCTTTATCAAGGACCAATATTGTAAAGCTCAATAATCCAAGGGTGACTTTGTAATTTCTGAATCTTTGAGGGACCAAAATCTGTCAAAAGCTCAAAGTGCAGGGACTAAACTTGTCTTTTCTTCAAACTTTGTTCAAACTTCCAAAATCATTTTCTGAGGATAATATCTTCCAAAATATGCAATCCCGACCTTTCAGCTCAGCTAAAACTCTCTCGATCTCTCGTGCTCGGATTTACATCTGCTTTGGAACCTTTTGCGTGTTTTGCATATCCGTACTGCACATACACAAACTCAAGAAAACCACAAATATAAGCAATAAACGGCTTTTCCTTGGTTGTTTTGGGTCGGTTTGCAAATGAAAAGATATGTGAATAAGCACATATCAAAATACCCAGACGAGACCATTGTCGTGTCCTCACGCAATGCAATCAACTCACGCTTCTAAAACCAAGGATTTCAATCTCTTTCTACTAAACCTATGAAGAAGTAGCAAAGATTCCTCAAAAGAGACTAAAACCCTTAATTCTAAAACGCCTGCTTACCTTTTATTTCACATGTATAGATATTACGATTAAGCACATCGATTATGAATGACGGTTTGTTGAACTTTCATGTCGATCAATAACTCAAACATTTTTCAAACGACATGTTAGGATCACGGAGTAGAAAACACAACACGTGAAGTGACCATACGGATAGAATACATCGTCCCCGATTTTCACAAGTCCCAAACTAAGCGTAAAATCGAAATCATTGTTACGAATGATTCTAGATGCTAACACTACCCATGGAAGTTACTTGTGTACTTACCTTCGCTCCCATTTTCCTATTTCCTCTAGAATTTTTATTTTGTGAGAAATGAATTTCTTCAAATTCTCGTTTCGATAACTTTTATTCCGATAAAGATACAAAGCTAAGTCGATAATTAATTATCCGCCTTCTCTCAAGAACCATTGTCGTAAAATGAGGTCCACATCAAGGAATTTTATTACTAACTTTTGACTTTTTCAATTTCATTTTCAACATCATTTTCATTAATTTTTTTTTTTTTTTTTTTTTTTTTTTTTTTCACATGAACTTTAACTCTTACTTATATGAGCTGTGAACCACGGAGCTTCAGGGGGTAATTCCAAGACTATAGGCTTCATGAGATGAGGATCCCGGCTGGCTAGGCTAAGACCTCATTCAATCCTGGCTAAAGATCCAAGGGTCCGATCTCGACACCGCAGCTCACAACTTTACTTATTACTTTATCACTTATCACTGATTTCTTATTCATTACGGATCCTTGATGTGTACCCGATTTTTCAAACAAAGATTCTTTAAAGAAGATAAAGAACTAATTATCGCCAAAAACTCAACATCTCTAATTATTTAAACAGATATGGGGTGAAACAATTTTGTGGGAACAAAAAGCCATAAGTACCTTCGATGGGCTCTAAAGAGAACCAACTACTCCACGTTTAGCATCTAAACTCATAAGTAACTCTATCATTTCTCGATCTCTGCAAATTTAAAATCCCAAATAATGAGATCCGCAGATGCTTAGCCGATAATTTTTGATTATCTATGGTTAGGGAACAAGCTAGGGCTCAACACGCCGGTCAAGTCGTAATTCTATTCCTACTCTCACCAATGAAAGTCAATCAAGGTGTCAAAACATATATTAACTTAGCAAATGTTTCGTCTAATGAAATCAAGTCATGCATATTTAAAGTCACTGTGGAAACTTGCAAAATCTTGGCCTTGTGAGCTAGAATTCGCATTTTATAGCTTCTAATCTAAGAGACTAGCAAAACTTTTCAATCAAAAAGATTTAACAAAAGCTTACAAAAATTTTAAAATTTTCACATTTTTGCACAATTTTTCATTTTCTAAGGCAAAACGGGGTTACGAGAGAAACACAACAAAAATAAGCAAGTGCGGTCAAATCAAATCGAAGATTACCCTACCCCAGACTAGAACGAAACATTGTCCTCAATGTTTAAAGCAAGGGTATCACGAAAATCTAAAAGCCGTTTATTAAGTATGCTAGAAGATAAACGTTAGTCGATAAGATTAGGATATCGGATTTTCATAAGCATCGATCATGAAACTCGAGTGGAGAAATGACAAACTTCGAGCACGAGAGTCTTCATATCGGGAAAATCCTACACATAACATAACAAACAACCAAACACGAGAAATCGAAGAGGCAGACCTCTTCACGTCACTTATTAGAAAATAGAAAGAAGAGAGATGGATAAGCATGGGGTGCCTCCCACGAAGCGCTATGTTTTTGATCACCGAGTCGCTAGCCCCGACTCGTCCCCAATTCATTTGTCCTTGGGAAGAAAGTGGTAGAGATACCGGGGTCAAAAACGGTGTCCTCATTCCCGAAAGAATGAGATTGGGTGGGTTGGGTGGTGAAGAAAGTGTCGGGCTCAAGCACAAAAAGGTGAAATCCTCCCGAACTCACAAAAGGTTTTTTAAGAAAGAACGATCCATCATCCGGTGGTTTTGCGGGTGGACGAAAAGATGACGGATCAAAATGAGAATACTCCAAAGGAGAAGGGAGTACATGGTACAAAGAGGTGTATATCAAAGGTTCAACAATGAAGGCATCCAAGATAGGATCCTTTTTCCGAATAACTTTGGTGATAAGAATATACTCTCCAAAGAGTATCCCTGGATTAAAAATCTTGTCCTCAGAAAGGAATGAAATCAACGTATCATCTACGTGAAAATCCTCACGAGGAGAGGAATCACTCTCGGATAAAAAACAGTGTGGAATCTCTGAATCAACAAGCTCATCAGTCGAAATCTTAACTTCCTTCTCTTTCTTTTGGTAAAACGGATCATCATATTCATTCTCTTCATTCTTATAAAGATTCAAGTCGGTGGGAGCAAGTTCATCGGTGAACTTCTCAAAGTAAATCGACGGATCTTGATATAACAAGTATTCAATTTCGCGTAAGTCGGCTCTAAAATCAAAGATGTCATCCTCACTTCCCGGTGGAAGAGGATCCATGCGAGCGAGTTCATCGGCGAACTCCTCAAGAAGTAAATCAACGGAAGAATCCTTGAGCTCGGGCTCCGAAGGATTTAAAGACGGCTTTTCTTTTGAAGGGATATAAGAATCTCCGTAAAGCAATTTTTCAATAAAACGAATATCTCCTTCGATATCGATGTCGGCATTATCAATTTCCGGTGAAACTGAATCACTTTTCAAATAAGCCTCAATTTCTTTCATGATAGAATCATCTTCCTCATATTGAGTATGGGAAGGAATATTAGAAGAAGAAAGAGGAGGAGGAGGAGTGGGATTGCCACTCAAAGAAAACTCGGTGTTTTTAGAAACAAGATCAATCCGATACACAGAAAGTGGAGGTGGGACAAGTGGTGTGCTCTTAGAGCTAGCATTTTCCACCACAACCGTTGTAGTCTCCTTTTCTAGTTTCTTCTTTTGCTCAGCACGTATCGTAGACAAACTTTTAACCGTGAAACGTGAAAGATCAAATCTCGATGTCTTAGGCCCAACTTTTTGAACAACCGGAGGTTGGACGTTTTTAGTACTTCCGTTATTAGTAGGAATTCCCGGGTCCTTTGTCACCTCGGTGTTACTAATTTTGGCCACATCATATTGTTTGGTAAAAGATTTAGAAGTATTGTTAACGTTAAACGTGACGGCTTCTTTTCCAACTCTTAAAGTAATTTCTCCTCCATACACATCAATCAACGCATGTCCCGTTCTTAAGAAACTCCTCCCGAGAATTAAGGGTACTCGAGGATCGGCATCAAAATCGACTACGACGAAATCAGCGGGAAAATCGAACTTCCCCACTCTGACAAAGACATCCTCGGCTATACCCTTTGGTGTTGTCGTAGTTCGGTCGGCTAGCTCGAGAGTCATACACGTTGGGGTAAGTGGAGGTAATGAAAGTTTTTCGTAAATCGATTTGGGCATCAAATTAATACTCGCGCCAAGATCGGCCAAAGCGGAGCATTGAATAATTCCTTGAAAATCACACGGAATGAGGAACTTGCCGGGATCTCCTAACTTTTCGGGAAGTTTCTTGAGAATAACCGCCGAACAATTCTCATTCAAAGACGTTTTTGCCAAATCAACAATTTTCTCTTTATTACTTAACATTCCTTTTAGCGTCGAAACAAACTTAGGCATGAGAAGAAGAGCATCCGCGAAGCTAATTTCGAAGTGAAGATCTTGAAATATCTGAAAGAATTTTTCCATTTGAAGATTCGCTTGTTCACGTTGCTTTTGATCATTCATCCTTGACGGTATGGAAGTGTTGTTTTGACTTAGGTTTTCAACCGAGCATCCTTGGGCTCAGAAGTTTGGACAACCGTGGGTTGGACATTCTCAGTACTCCCCTTATCAGTAGGAAGCACCGGGTCCTTTGTTACCCCAGTCTCACGGTCTACCACACCAGACGGAGAAGAAGAAGTAGTGGTAGGAACCGCGGGTCCATCGTAAGCAACACCACTTCGGGTAGTGATAGCTTTCATGTCACTTCTCGGGTTAGGAATGGTATCACTCGGAAGAGAACTCGAGGGTTGAGAATAAGACGTAGAAGGTTGATTGGCTTGAAAGAAACTAGCCATCATATCTTTAATTTCTCTCATAGTCTTGTTATTCGTAACTTCCATGTCTCTTTTGAAATCCGTCCTCATGCTGTTAATTTGAGTTTGCAAATTTCGAATGGTGCTATCAGAACTCTTCATGTAAGACAAAAACTCATTGTTCGGAACAGCTTGATGAGGTGATTGATATTGTTGTTGAGAAGGTGGTTGATAAACTTGAGGTAGAGGAGCTTGGTAGTTTTGATTACCATGACTGAGATTGGCTCCTCGGTTTTGATATGCTGATAAAGGCTCAAGGGGTTTTGATTGTAAGATTGGTTTTGATAACGGTTTTGATTTTGTTGAGGAATGGGTGCAAAACCGGGTGGTCCCATTTGGTTGGCACGGTATCCTTGGTTCGATTTTGAACCGGATTAGCGATGCTACGGAAGCATTTCGAGATCGCCATCGGTGGCTTGACAATTATAATACGGATGAGGACCACCGAATAACACATGTTTGATCACGGCTTTGACTGGCTCAGATTTCAGATTCTTAAACTCTCTCATCATGGAATTAATAGCATCAGTCAGCCCACTCAACTCACTCCTCTGAACGTAGTTATCATTGGTAGCAATCTTAGAAACAACCGGACGGTTCCTAGACGAAGAAACTTTTGACTTATTTTCGATAATCATTCTAATGTCGGTGGGCATACGACTCAAGATATTACCACCGGCGACGCGTGTTTAATCTTGATCGGATGGAGTAAGAGCATTATAGAACGTATCAATCTGATGAAGATCGGTAAAACCGTGATTTGGGCATTTACGTAAAAGTTCCTTGAATCTATCCCATGCTTCTCCAAAACTCTCGTCAAATTTTTGTTGAAAATTTATGATTTGATTTCGTAACATTGTTATTTTGACGGAGGAAAGAATTGGTTCACAAACTTCTTAGAAAGATCTTCCCATGTTGTGATCGATCGAGGGGTTCTTTTCGAGCCAAGTCCGGCTGCCCCTCGCGGAAAATGGAAATAATCTCAACTTAATCGACTCATGAGTGACGCCCGAAGTTAATCGTAGAAGCAACTTGATTAAACCAACGGAGGTGTGCATGGGGGCTCTCATGATCTAAACCACAAAAGGTTTATTAGACACCAATTGTATTAGATTCGCTTTTAGTTCAAAATTTTCGGTGTTAATTGGTGGAAGTACGATAGCATCACCGTAGCCGTCTCACGGAGCTTGAAGTAACTCGTTCATCGCTCGAGTGTCCGCCATGACGGGTTCTTCAACGATAGTACGTAACTCGGCACGTCTATTCTCCGATTACGTCTACGTCGTGATTGAGAGCGGTCGCGCATGCACTTAAAAACCAAGTCAATTAAAAGAAACCGATATTCGAAAACACGGTGAACTTAAACCAATAATCCCGAGTGAATAAATCACCTCTACAAGACAAACGCAAGCGGCGGAGAAGCTTTATTAGGTCATTGTGAAGCTTATTAAAAACCCGCCTCTTTTCAGCCGCAATTTAATGTCAGGCCGTCCTTGTACCCACCACACAGTTTGTTTGTCCGATAGAAATAAATAAATCCACAAGCGACACAAAGGCAAGTTTTTGATCTTTTGTTCGGGAACTTATAATGATAACACCTCCGTTGAGAATGTTATATAATTGATGGCTTCTATTTATTATCAAAAACAAAGAGAAAATCTTTTTGTATTTTTATCTGATATAGATATAAAAGAAAAAGGAAAATATTTTTTACTTTTTTATTTATAGAAAAATAACTTCACGAATGAAGGTTCTCAAGTCACTAATCGACAAACTTCAAACGATATTGTCGTGACACAACCTCCCCGGCAGCGGCGCCATTTTGATTTTGAATTTGAAGGCTTAAGGGTTTATGTGTGGGGATAAATCCTTAATATCAATATCAAAAATACTCACAAAGATAGATTCAAATTCTCTTAGGAAAAAGAATAATAAATCAATCCCGTGTGTGATCGTGTAGTACGGATTAGTCAACCCGAATCGTTTTCCCAACGAGGCGTGAATTGCCAACGCCGTTTAAGTTTGGATATTATGCTTGATGAATTGGGTTATAGATTTTGATTATAGAAACTACGGGATGGGAAAGTAATTATGGAAATCTAACTACGGGAAATCCTAAACGCGATCTAAATTAATACGTAATTAATAAAACGCGACTAAAATGCAACTACGTCTAAACGATGTCCTAAAAATGCCTAAATTAACTTTTACTCTAAAAATATGATAAGTAAACTATTTTAGAATTAAAACTAATTTTTTTTGATTTTTCTTGA
Source organism: Chrysanthemum lavandulifolium (assembly GCA_022545495.1). NCBI lineage: Eukaryota > Viridiplantae > Streptophyta > Magnoliopsida > Asterales > Asteraceae > Chrysanthemum > Chrysanthemum lavandulifolium. The sequence continues at coordinate 74,720,669 of CM040239.1, read as the reverse complement.
TTTTGTTAAAACTAATTTAAACTATTTAAAATTTTAAAAATTATCAAATAAAAGGAGAAAAATATGGAAAAATCTTTTTTATGCTTTTTGTATTTTTCTTAAACTATTAAAATTGAAAAATTATTTTTTAGGACTTTTTCTCAATTATTTTCAATAAAAGGCTATTAAAAAGTGATTAAAATCTAGTTAAATTGAGAAAAATAGCAAATGAAGACCAAAATTATGAAACTTTCAGGAAAATTCTAAAATGATATATAGAATCTATGAAAATGGAAAACAACAGGTTATGTGTAAGATTAATGAGCTATAGTGAAACCGCTAAAGGTAATAAGCTACAAAATAAGCTAATAAGCTCTAAAGCTAACCAAACAAGAACTACGTTAAAGTCTACCAAATTAAGCTACAAGCAACTAATCTAACCTACTCCTAACAAGCTTAAGGCTCAGAATCAAGAGAATAAGCTACTGCTTGTTTGATCCAAACAGTGGTTTACCCCCACTGTTCCAGCTTATGCACAGGCTTATAGAAAAGCTCAAGCTAAAAACCAAATAAGCAGTCTTATAGAATACCTGGCCAAATCTGATTGTACCAAAATTCAGACCTTAACTCTTTGTTTTGAAGCTGATTCACCAATTACAAAACTGCCTGCTTCACACTTATGTGTGAGCAGGGCACTTAGTAGCTGAAGTTTAAGCTTATTTGAAGCTTAAACTGACCAATTCAGATTTCACCAAAAGCTTTTATCAAAACAAGACCAGCTAGATTTTTAATGTCCAAAATTTCAAACTCTAAATCTCAGTTGTGAAACAGAAAATGAATCACAAAGTTTTGATGAAAACTGCCTTTAACAACTATTTTGACTTTTGAAGATAAACTCAAACTTTGACCAAATCCAGTTTTGATCCAATCTAATGACCAAATAATGATGTTATAACACTAAATATGATGACTAAAGGCTAGATCCAACAAATTCAAACCAATTACCAAGTTATGACACCTCCGATTTAGGCAGATTGATTTAGAGCGGATCCAAATTATTCTTGACTTTTAAAGAGTGATCGCTAAACTAAATGACCTCAAATGATCTCAAAACACTAACTAAACATATAACAACTACTAACCAATGATCTATAAGCTATAACCACGTACATAACTATGCCAAACACTAGTTATAGCTCTCGAATTAGAACTAATGAGCAAGTTTTGACTAGATTAATCTAAATACTCATGAACCACGATCAAAACACACAAACATCACTATTAAGCGGATCAAAGCAAGAAATAGAATGAACAAAAGCGAAACCACACTTACAAGTCAGTCCATAGCCACTATGGCTTGCTCAATGAAGAAACTAGAACCACTAACCTACTTATACCCCTAACCTAATCAATCCAGCTCAGATCCAGACCAAAACCAGCAACTATTCCATTCCAAACCAGATCCAAATTCAGCAAAACCAGATCCAAACAGCTACTGTAGATTCTGCACTAACTGATGTATATGTGATTTTGAGATGAAAACAGTTATAAGCTCACTATAAGCTACAGAAAGCTTAAATGAACATATTAAACAATAAATCAGTGGAGGATTCAATCCAAACACTGTTTTAAAGTGATTTTTAATTTTCAAATGATTTATGTGATTTTTTTGTATTTTTGAGATAATGAAGAGATTAGCTAAAACATTGGTTTAAAAACTGAAATAAGCATTAAAATGAGATAATAAGCAGTTTAAGGATAGTAGAAACTTAAGCAAACGACTGAAAATGAAATGCAATTATATTAATAATAGAAGGTTTAGTACAAATTCGAATTACAAACTATTAAAACATTGAAAATATTAATAACCACTACAACTAATCTTAGAGAGAAGAAAAAAATACAGGAATTGAGATAAGAAGAGATACAAATGTGAGCGATTGAAGACTATAAATAGCCTAAGCTTGAGCTTGAGAAGCTTCTGGAATCCACCTCTTTGTGCTACTTTGAGCTAATATACACCCTTGGATCAAGGATAATCGCTTCCCATCACATCATAGCCCTTAGATCACTTCTGATGACATGTCTTAGCAAATGAGAGAGTGACACGCGTCCAATATCACACGGATCACTGACTTGTCAGTCCTAGGTGTCAGGGTTGTCAGTGGAAAGTACACTTCTACCCTTAATTGCTGTAATTTGGTGTAATTAACCGGGGTGGATTTTTAGGGTTCATGTAAAAAGGGGAAAGGGGTAAACTGTTTTTTTTTTGGCGCTCCTTTTTTTTATTTTATTTTGAGTTTGTTGACGGTTTAATGGTGTTGACCGGTTCTTGGGGCGGGTTTGGTTTGTATTCGGTCAAGGAAGTAAAGCGGTGTAAGTGTATTTTGGTTGGGCTCGGGTCTACTTTTGGGCGAAGGTTTTATAGGTGAATTTGGACTAAGGATTTCAAGTGTGATCCAAGATAACTTTTAAGGACTAAACATGTAAAACTCAAACTTGAGGGCCAATCTTGTACTTTCTAAAAATCTTTATCAAGGACCAATATTGTAAAGCTCAATAATCCAAGGGTGACTTTGTAATTTCTGAATCTTTGAGGGACCAAAATCTGTCAAAAGCTCAAAGTGCAGGGACTAAACTTGTCTTTTCTTCAAACTTTGTTCAAACTTCCAAAATCATTTTCTGAGGATAATATCTTCCAAAATATGCAATCCCGACCTTTCAGCTCAGCTAAAACTCTCTCGATCTCTCGTGCTCGGATTTACATCTGTTTTGGAACCTTTTTGCGTGTTTTTGCATATCCGTACCTGCACATACACAAACTCAAGAAAACCACAAATATAAGCAATAAACGGCTTTTCCTTGGTTGTTTTGGGTCGGTTTGCAAATGAAAAGATATGTGAATAAGCACATATCATATATATATATATATATATATATATATATATATATATATATATATATATATATATATATATATATATATATATATATATATATATATATATATATATATATATATATATATATATATATATATATATATATATATATATATATATATATATATATATATATATATTTTAAGTTTAATGTATTAAGGGTCCGTTTGGTTTGTAGATGGGGTTAGGACTAGGATTTGGATTTGGATTTGATATATAAATAATAAAATATAAATTATCTTTAAAATTTTATTTGAATATTAAAATAATAAATATAAAGAGAGAAAAAGTGAGATAATACTAAAATATTAAAGGACCCATGTTATTGTGAATAAAGACACTAAATATTGTCAGTAAACCGAAAAAATTGCCTACTTTGGTGGAATCCGGATATTTAGGCCATATATTACTATTTGAAATCTCAGTATTTTAAACAAACAAAACTTTTTACTTTGGTTCCCGATCCCAAAAGCTATCACCTCATACTAAACGGCTCCTAAATGAGAGTATTAATGATTAAATTTCATATATTTGAGATAGTGTATACATAATTATTAAACTTCAACTAATTGAGTTTAATATATATAAATAAAAAGGGCAAATTGCATAAAAGTGTACCCAATTTATAGCCAATTTTAATTTAATGTACTCTACTTTTTTTTCTTCAATTTAATGTACTCGATTTATTTTTGATTGCGATGTAAGACATATAACGGATTTTCGATTTATTTTATGATGAAAAAATTACATGTTTAGTCCTATGGTTTATCCCAATAACATTCGTAGTCCTATTTCATTTAATTCACGCCAGACGAATGTTTTCGTCCGTTTTATAGGTTTTCATACATTTTGTCTGTTTTTATACGTTAACTTTTTTAAAGAAATTAAAATTTAAAAAAAAAATTACAATTTAAGAAATTAAAATTTAAAAAAAAAATTACAATTTAAAAAAAATTAAAAAATATTTTTTTAAAAAACAACAAAATTTTTAAATTTATTTAAAAAAAATAATTTTTAAAAAACTTAAAGTTTTTAAAAATATAAAATTTTAAAAAAGTTTTATCCGATTTTTTAAAAATAAAATTTTAAAAATTTAATCTTTTAAAAAAATAAATTTTTTAAATTTTTTTTTAAGTTTAAAACTTTTATATATTTTTAAAAAGTTTAATTTTTTAAAATTTTCTTTTTAAATTTTAACTTTTTTTTTTTTAAACTTTAATTTTTAAAATTTCTTTTTTAAATTAAAAATGTTATTTTTTTTATAAAAGTTTATTTTTTCAAAAAATAATTTTTTAAAACATTAATTTTAAAAAAATGTATTTTTTTTTTTAATTTTAACGTATAAAATTGACAAAACGTATGAAAACGATAAAAGCGGACGAAAAGATTTTTCCGCGTAATTAAAATGAAATAGGACTACGAATGTTATTGGATAAACCATAGGGACTAAACATGTAATTTTTCAACATAAGATAACTGAGAAATCCGTTATATGTCTTACATTGCAATAAAAAATAAGTTGAGTACATTAAATTGAAGAAAAAAAAAGTAGAGTACATTAAATTGAAATTGACTATAAGTTGAGTACACTTTTATGCAATTTGCCCAAATAAAAATCATATCATTGTTAGTTAATTTACTTTATCTTGATTTAATTCAATCTAAGAAACTAAAGAATAATAAGATACTTAAATTGTATACATAAAGACAATTTAGAACTATGTATACAGAAACAATTTAAACGACCTATGTTGTAAGTGACCAATTTATAGTTGTATAGACTGAAGAAATGTTTGAAAAATATAAAAAAGTAACCAAAATGTGGAGTTGACAATAGAAAGTGGGAGACATGAAAAGTCCATTTTTACTATCTTTCCTTTTTGCAGCTTGTCATGCCCTACAACCACCACCATAACATGAACTTACTATAGCATGAAACAACAATGGAAATAGTTTTGGACTTTTGGTACCATACGTAGATGCAATAATTAAATTAAAGTTATGGATGACAAAACCAAAATTAACTTACAAAGATAACGAGACACAACATTAAAAAGATATGCAAACACACGCGTGCCAGCTCGAAGAATTAGTAACCATATCATATCGTAACCATTTAGTTCCGAGATAGTTACATTAATTTATACCCCTCTTTGAAGAGAGTAATTTCATAAACACTTTTTCGCGTTACTCTTGCTAACTCTTACGATTACTACATACAAATTTTGTATTAGAACAGTTCTGCGCATTAATTTTGATTCGTACAATAATGCTATCTGAAACATGAACTATTGTAAGATAAGAGATATATATATGGTGCAAATAGATTCTGAATTTAAGTTAGGGAATATTATCCCTGTTGTTAGCAGGAGAAACTTTATCTGTTGTTTACTTGTTAGGTCATTGAACCACAAAAATCAAGTACATTTGGCTCTCCAAGATAGCTTAGTAGTGCTCTGCATCCATTTATTAAATAATCATGTATTGCTAAAATGTTGGAACAATGTTAGATCAAACAGTTGACTATAAAATCTATATTAATTTGTTGAAAAAGAGAGAAATATGGGCAAGAAAGAAGCTTGCAGTATGTAAGATCGCTGCAGCTTGTAGCAGGGATGTTATCCCCTTAAAGTTATCAACAAACATGACTTTCAGTATTAATTGCAACTTTGATAAAACATATCTTTCTATATCCCTATTCCTTTATTACGTAATAAGTTATCTCACATTTATATGAGAAGGATAAAGTTTGAGCTCCATGTAAACATATATATAAGTTGTTAGTTACTAGATAATACACAATTAATTAGTTTTTTTTTTTTTGAACTTCACAATTAATTAGTTGAACTAAAAGATAGTTGTTACATTACAAAACAAGTGTACTTGATAATATAACCATCTAGAAGATTTTGCATAATAATATAACATCTAAATTAAAAAGAAAAGAAAAAAAAAATCGTACCAACACCATGCACGCTCATGCACCTTTCCCATGAAAAGTCACTCCTTTGCTCTCTCTTTTTATTTTCTCCCACTCATCATCATCATATAAACCCATTGCCAGCGTCAAAATATGACTTTAATAATTTTACTGCGAGCTTAGTACTTTTATGACTCCTGTACTTGTAATGCTTTTTGTTTACACAAATTAAATAGTTATTGAGTGAAAAGAATGATAGAAATTATCGGATGATAGAAATATCACAATCATAGTGATTATATCGTTTTCTATGTGAGGCCTCCAAATCTCGGGGACAGCTCTCTTTATAATGTTAGAATTTGAGCATTCAAGAGCTCACTGGAGTGAACTTTTCACCTAATTACCTCTCTGATAAAGATACATAATCAATTATTTATTTTTTGCGATGTATCATTTTTCTAGAAAACTATGTCTATCTACTTATATAATACTAATATATGAGGTAATTTTGGAGGTCCTCGAAGTTTATAGGTTGTGGGCCTATGGTACCCTAATAGTATCTCATGTTGTGTGAGAAGCTTTCAACTAAATGATTGTGGGTTCAAGTCTTGTTTAAAACATGTGAGATACATTATGAGATAGTTAAAACTGTCTTCTTAAAAAAGTTTAGAGACCCTATACTAGGAGGTCACTCACCTCGCTCACCCTCAAGGACGAGACGACAATGGTGGTCGATGGCTGACCCAAAACCACATATTGGTAAAGTGGTGCACAATGCACATATGAGGTATTATCTATGTCACTTCTATTTTCTAGTAGTGGCGACACGTCAATGTGGTTTTGCTATTATTACCTAAACATATTTATTTATAAAAGATATTACCAAAATGTCATTTGCCATATAAGTTTTACCAAAAACTACCTTTTAAATTAGGATTACCAAAATCTACTTTGAGCGCATTTTTTTTTCCAAATGACATGAATAAGAAAGTACACGTAGTGCAAATTGTTTTGCTCTCCCTCTCTATTTTGCGCTCCCAAATGTAAAAAAGGGAAAACCGTATCTTTTTGCTTTTGAAATCTAAATGTAACCATCTATTGGGAGAGCAAAAATTTTGCTCTCCGTCCACGCTAAACCAAATAAATCTTCAAAAAAAGCGGATGAAAATACTTATGGAGCGCAAAAACTGGAGGGAGAGCAAAATATTTGCTCTCCCTATACGTGTCACTCTCTTGTCCACATGATACTCGAAATTGGGTGAGCAAAAAAGGTTGGGAGAGCAAAAATTTTGCTCTCCGTCCCCACTAAACCAAGTAAATCTTCAAAATTGGGAGCGCAAAAAGATAGGGAGAGCAAAAAAATTGCGCTCCCTGCCACGTGTCCACTTTAGATTTGGTCTTAAAGTACACGTGTAATGATCTAAAGCGTGGAGCGCAAAAAAAGTTGGGAGAGCAAACAATTTGCGCGTAGAGTAGCTTTTGGTAACACATCTTTCAACGGTTTATTTTGGTAACACTATTTCGTGTCTCTTTTAGAAATTTCCTCTTATTTATATCTACACACCATCCCACTTGAAATGACAATATGCACCTTATGTTTTCACATGTAGTTTATTTATTAAGTTATATTATTCACTCCCTGGAACTTCTTGAATGTCATTTCTTACTTCCTTAAATTTCAAACTCTCTTTAATTTCTCTCTACAAGGAGGGATGGTTTCTCATGGGCACACATGCAGAGCCAGTTTGGCATTCTGTCCACCTCCGTGTGTTAGCGTGCGAGAATTTTTGGTAAGGAGGTGGCCAGCCTGCTAAATTTGCTCTGTAGGTTTCTTCACGAGAAATCATAAGATGCTTTCAGTGAATAAGCTAACAACTATTACAAAAAGTCACCTCGAAACAAAGTTGGTACGCATTTGCATGATCTTCGTATTATATTGTTTGGTGATTTGAGTTTCTCTTCAAACAAGCATAAAAACAGGTGATTGCCAAAAAGGTATAGTCGTTTGCAATTTCATGTGTTATGTAATCATGTCAAGGAGCTCTCAGTTTCCAATTCGATCTATGGTTGTAGAGCCTTTTATCGATCTGGATATGATTAAGAATGGCTATTTTTCGGATACCTACTAAAGTGACTTAGTTGTCAACCTAATTTTCACTGATAATTTTGAATGAGTAATTCAAATCAAGAAAACTTTTCTGGATGGAAAGTTTTTTTATTGGATTTATCCAACATGAATATCATGAAGTTTTTAGGTTTGGCTTCATTTTTATTATTCGCCAAATTTATATGATGTTTTTAGGTTTAATTGGCTTCATTGTCTTCATATCATGATGAATGTTAAAACAGAAACTGTGATGCAAATTTCAGACTGAAAAGATCTATATATGTACATATGTTTTGGTTGATTTTGATTAAGAATGTTGACTTAATTTTCGGATTAAGAGACTTAAGTATCAACCAAATTTCCTTGAAATTTTTGAGAAGTATACATTTTAAATCAAGCGAAAACTTTTCTGAATTCAATATTCTGTTGTTAAACATTGAGGCTTTCTTTTGTGGTTTCTCCAATGCGGAAATATCAGATCGATCATATAATTAGATATGAGTTGATTTTTTCCTACTCTGACCCGGCGTACTTAATTTCTTTGACTACCACTAATGAGACGTGGTGGAAACATTTTGTTATAGTGGAGATCGTCGAAGTGAAAACACCAATGCGACCGGACCACATGAATTAGAATCCGCCTAACTTATAAAGACGGAAGACCGAGAAAGAAAGGCTTTGCGTTCTCCAATTGGTTGATCTTAGCTTCGTATAGCCGCTGCTTTACATATAGACGTATGCGTTTCAGTTGTGCAATATCATTGTGTAAGTTATAATTTATTGATTTGAATAAATTCATAAAATCATATCATATTACATTAAGGTTTGAGAATACATGTTAAAACCACCGTAATTTTTTATTTTCTATTTTCTTGAAAAAAAAAAAAAAAAAAATCCCTAAGTGAAAAAGGAATTTGCTGCTCAATTATAATCATATGTACATATATTAACAAACAATTATGGAATTTCAAGCCCAAAATTTTCACATATACATGCATGCATGTGTAATGTGTGTGTATTTGACATGTATGATTACCATTTTATAAATTTATAAGCTATAGTTTGTGTACTATATATACGAGGTTAAACTTTTGTTATCTAGCTTAGCTTGTCAATGATTATGCATGTTGCCGTTTTGATCTAGATACAAAGTTTCATTATTAAACTTTAGATAACAGCTGAATGATAACCGGCTAATACATGCATTTAAACTTTAAAGTCAACAACCAGAACATATATTCTTATAATTAGGATAGGTAAAATTTCTAAGTTGTTTTCATTATTATTTACTTTATGTTTCTATTGAATTATATAAAACATGATGGCTGGAATCCTAGTGATTGATAGTTTGGTTTTAAGTCAACCCATATTTATATGTAAAAACCCAAAATATGGGTGTGATCAACTTAGTGACATTGAACTTTTTTGACTTTTAATTTGGATTTAAAATTGGAAAGTTCAAAGGCATAGAACTTTTTGTCAGTTGAAATGATTTTAAACAAGAGATGGTGACATAACATGTTCCTTTCAATACTTGATCATGATGAAACGTAACAATGGTGTGCTTTCACCAATGGAATTCCCACTTAAAACATTGGATTCTTACGAGCATTATTCTTGAAATTTCATCCATTTACTTTCACAAATAGTGCAGCCGATTTAATGATAGTGATACATAAAATAAATTCTAGTTTTTTTTTTTGTTTAAATGCCATGTATCAACGCTTGAAGATCCATCTGTTTCTTTTATTTGTGTTCGTGTAAGTAAGAGTTAAGATCTTATCAAGTTAAGTTTAGCATGATAGGTAACGTTAAATATTCAGATTCCGACAATTGTTAAATATTCAGATTCGTCTTTTGGGGGTTTTGAGTTTGGTGAATCTGACGATCGAGGATGAAGTATTTGAACCTGATAATGATATGGCTAGGTATATGTCCTCGTCTGGAGGAGGTCAGCAGCTAGAAGTTGATGATTTTGATTTTTCTAACGGATACGAGCCTCAGGTTTATAACTTACCTGGGCAAATGGATGCTTTTTGTGATCAGTTTAATATCCGGCTTAAAAATCGTGTTAGGAAGTAGTTGTTCTTTATTTGGTTTTTTATAAGATTGACATGTCTTTCTTATGTAGTGTATAGGTTTGTAGCAGTATATGTGCTTGGTTTTGCCTATGTAACAGGCCCAGATAAGAGACTTCACTTTCATCCGTTGTACTTAAATGTTTTTCCGGAGTAATATATTTTACCGGAGATTTCCCCCTTTACCCCCAAAAAAATCAGATTCAAGTTTAATAAATTAATCTTTTTCTTTCGACCAAAAGAAAAGGACAACGTATGTTTTTGCTTCTCAAGGTAAACTTAACCTAATATATAAGTCATGTTGTGTTGACTGCAACTTGAGAAGAAGTTAGGGTTTGTTTTTTCATATTTTTTTTGTCTGGTGAGTAAAATTATGTTTGTGAGAAAAGAGAGATCTAAAAATTTTAAGATATAAGAAGCGATAATCAGACAAAAACAAGTCTTTACAAAATTGAAGAGGAAAAAAGTCATTTTTGCCTTTTAAATTTAAAATAAACAAACACATTTTTATTATTTTTTTCATTTCATCTCCTCGCTTTTAGACATATAAGGGAAAAGATGCACCTTTTTTTTTCCCTTCCTACAGACATAATAAAAAAAAAAAAAAAACGCACTTTTTTTATTTTCTGTTCGCGCTTGCAAACAAAGTTGAAAAGAAGTCATTTTCTGAAAAAACAAACACCGCCTTAATTCATGACTAACCCTTTCTAATCTTAACTAAAAATAAGGAAAAAGGCTATCATACCTTTATGGTTACCATTCATTTCTCATTTTTTTTTATTGAACATTGATAATTAACAAGGATTTAAAATGTCCACACTTTGCGTCGGGATTAAACTTTCTTAAACTTCATATACGTCATATATATTGAAGTAATTAAATTTTACATAATTCAGACAAAAAAACACGTGATTAATCTTACATTGACTATAATACCCTTATCCTTTAATCTTTCCTTTTCATGAGTGCATTGCATCTGTAAAAATGTAACCGCACACAACCCACAACACAATTTATTTGTTCTACCAAATGGAGAAACCAACCACCATTCTCATTTGTCACTATTTTTTTCTTAAATCATCAATTCAGTTTTAATGTTATTGTTTTAAAATCCATTTCATTTCTCATAAAACACAATATAAAACTCACAAATTCATTTATAATGTCTACCCAAATTAATTATCGCAATCTCAATTTAACACATATTTGATCCTTGTGTTAATGGGTTTTAGCATAGGATATATGTGGGTTCAATAACATTAAAAAGTTAAGTAATTACCAATCCAACTACATATACTTTAAATTCTGGTGGTAATCGTTTTGTGGTTTGTGGGTAGTCTATCTGGTTATATATAGCCAAGAAGATGAAGATCAAAGAAAGGGTACAATGGTCATTGTTTGGTTAATTATGTATTTTTATTTTTTGTTTTAATTATATAAAATTTGATTTTTTTGAATATGCAATATGACATATATTGAGTTTAAGAAGGATATATATACGTAATTATTAATTTAGATCGAATATATAAGTAACTTTGAGGTTTTGAAAGGATATATATGCAATTTTTTTATATAACATGTAATAAGCTTTGTATATGTATAAATCTTAATAGCTTTATTTGTGGTTAAAATTGGTTTAAAATATTGAAGAAATTTATAAACTTTGTCTATCCGAATATCAATTATATATATTCGATGAACGAGCAGTTTGAGTATTGTTGTGAACATAAACATAGTCTAGAGTTTGTCCGAGTCCGCTTTTCGAGAAAAACTTAACCATGAAATAAAGTGTAATATATTCCAATAAGAGAACACAACAACGAACACCGGTTCCATCGTAATATAAATCCATTTTGATTCGAACCATTCTTATTTTCTTATCAAAATTCGCTAGTTTTGACTCCGTAATGTTCTACCGATTATCAAAATGATCTATTTGACACAGAACTATTTTAACACAAACAAGTTTTAACTCATTTATTCAAAGAGTAAAGTACAAAATCATCCATGTGGTTTGTCTATTATCGCACAATACATCGATGTGGTTTTTTTTGGCAAACAAACATCCTCTGTTAGTAAAGTTAGCCACCATACATCCATCCGTTAGTAAAGTCAGGTATCATACATCACTCAGTTAGTAAAGTCAGGCAATGAGGACTAACGATGCAAATTATTTTTCCGTTATCTTCTAACGCAAGATAAAATATTTGAACCATTAGTCCTGACGACTAGCGATGCAAAACTATTTTTGGAAATAAACTAAAAAGCGGTAAGTAGGCTCGAACTCGGGTCTGTTCCCCCAAAAACCAACGCCCCAACCACTTGACTAAGCGTCCAGTGGTGTAATTATTCCAAAACAAAGTTTATTTAACCTCTTTTTTGTTTGAATTTATAGTATATTAACCGATTTATACGATTTTGTCCGTTTATATACGTTTTCGTCCGTTTTAATACGTTTTCGTACGTTTTTTTCGTTTCGTTCGTTTTATACGTTTTCGTCTGTTTTTATATGTTTTCTTACGTTTCATCCGCTTTTATACGTTTTCGTCCGTTTTTATACGCTTTCATCTTTCTTTCTTATGTTTTTGTACGCTTTTGTACGTTCTTATACATTTTGTACGGTTTATATGTTTTAGTACCCTTTTATACGTTTTTATACGTTTAATACATTTTGTGTGTTTTCTACATTTTTATCCGTTATTAACCATTTTATCCATTTTTATCCATTTTGGTCCAATCTTATGCATTTTTGTACGTTTTTGTGCGCTTTATACGTTTTTAGCGTATAAAAACAGACAAAAACGTATAAAATGTATAAAAACGTAAACAGTACAAAATCGTACAAAACGTATAAGAACATACACAAACAAATAAAAATGACTGAAAATGCAAGAAACAAGGATGAAAATGGTTAATAACTGATAAAAACGTAAGAAAACATATAAAAACGCATAAAAAGGTACAAAAACGTATAAAAAGGTTCTAAAATGTAATGAGAGATGAGATCCATGCAAAACCAATGTTATCCAAAGAACAAATGAGAAGATCTCAACCATCCAATCTTCTTTCATCTAATGGTCCACATTCCATCTAAAAATAACAAAGAGGGGCATATTAGTAAAATCATATGTTACAATAAAAGGAAAAAAAAAACCCCCAAATCTGTCATTTACGTGGACCACTCTCTCTCATCAAAAAAACCCAAATCCAGATCATATCCATCCTCTCGCCGGAAATCATTGAAACCACGCCGGATTCATTGAAGCAACGCCGGAATAATGAAACCACCACCGGATTCATTGAAGCCGCCGCCGGATTCATTGAAACCACCATCAAACCGTACGAATCTAACCACCATTGAACCACCACCGCCGCCGCCGGATTCATTGAATCAAACCGGAATAATAGAAACCACCGCCGGATTCATTGAACCACATCAAAACGTACGAATCACCATTGAACCACCACCGATTAACCGGAAATAATGCCGCCGATGAGACGGCGATTTAATTGAAGTTCCAGTGGATGAAAGTCAAGATAAAGATGATGCTGTCAATGAAACAACTGGTAAATTCCTTGATTCAAAAGTTGTTGTAAAATGCCAAATCCCATGGATTCAAAATTAAAATGCCAAATCCCATGGGATTTCGATGGTTTACATGTTTTAGATTCAAAAGTTGTTGTAAAATGCAAAATCCCATGGGATTAATGCCAAATGCCCATGGGATTTCGTGGTTTATATGTTTTAGATTCAAAAGTTGTTGTAAAATGCAAAATCCCATGGGGATTAATGCCAAATTCCATGGGATTTCAAAATCCCATTTACATGTTTTAGATTCAAAAGTTGTTGTAAAATGCAAAAAAATGCAAAATCCCATATGGATTAATGCCAAATCCCATGGGATTTCAAGTGGTTTATATGTTTTAGATTCAAAAGTTGTTGTAAAATGCAAAATCCCATGGGATTTCGATGGTTTACATGTTTTAGATTCAAAAGTTGTTTAAAATGCAAAATCCCATGGGATTTGATGGTTTATATGTTTTAGATTCAAAAGTTGTTGTAAAATGCAAAAAAATGAATCTTATGTGAATCCCATGGGATTTATATGTGAATCCCATGGGATTCACATATAAATCCCATGGGATTCACATATAAATCCATGGGATTCACATTTTTAAAATCTTAATCCTTAATATTTTTCTTTTATATGCGATTCTATGAGATCACCAAGACCAACTTTATATGAACACACCGAGACACCGGGTGGATCGATATATTGGGAGCCTCATGTGGAAGGAATTGTTGTACCGTAAGAGGGAAATACTATGATACTATAGAGGAAGCTATAGATATGTATAGTACCTATCTTTCAAGCGGGAGGGTTTCAAATTAAAAAGCGGGACAACGATTAACAAAATGCGGAATTGTACAAGCCAAGTACATCATGTGTAACAAAGAAGGAGCTCGAGACATATTAATGTAGACACTTTGGATCCTAAGCACGTGAGAAACAAAAAGAAATACAACTCTACATGTAACAGTTGTCAAGCTCGTATAAGGTTAGAATTGGATATCGTTTCGGAAAATACAAGCTAATTAAGTTTATTGCAAAACACAATCATATGCTTATACCAAAAGAGTATAAACATTTTACAAAAAAGCAAAGAAAAATGACCGAAGCAGAAAAAATGTTTGTTGTTAAAGCAGCAACAAACAAAATAGGTGCAACACGGGCTCACAACTTGTTAACGAGTATGAAAGGTGGATATGAATATGTACATGGGACATCTTCTGATTTTAAGAATCATCAGCGGGATATTAATATGTTCATAGGCGAAAGTGACGCACAAATGCTTATAAATAAAATGGAAAACAGAAAGTTGTATGTGCCAAACTTTACATTTCAGTATAAGGTAGAAGAAAGTGAGTTAGTCGCAATGTTTTGGGTGATGAAGTTGCAAAATGCAATTATAAGGAGTTCGGAGACATAGTATCTTTTGATGCAACATTCGGGAGTAATAAGTAAGTGTTTGTTTTAATATAATTTATTTTGATGAAAAATCACATAAGATTCATTATAAATCCCATGGGATTCATATGTGAATCCATGGGATTATCTGAGGATCACATGGTAATATGTATGGATCAAGGGATTATGAAGTGGGGTTCATTTATAAATCCCATGGGATTCAAGAAGAATCCCATGGGATTCTCTGTGAATCCAATGGGATTCTCTGTGAATCCCATGGATTGTTTTAAATCACATAAAGATACTTGGCAAGTAAAATTATTAAAGACATGGATCATATAGAATCCCATGGGATTCAAGAATAACATTTGATTCGTCACTAAAACTTATGTTATTTTTAGATACAACATGGTGTTTGTACCATTTACGGTGTCGATAATCATAAAAAGTGTGTCACGCTTGGTTCGGGAATGCTTTTAAAAGAAGACACCTTGAATCCTACACATGGCTACTAAAGGCATTCATGATCGCTTTTCTAAAGAACCAACGATGGTGGTGACGGATCAAGACGGGCAATGAAAAGAGCCATTGAAGCCGTTTTCACTAAATCAAAACATAGACTTTGCATGTGGCATATTCACCAAAAATTCCAAAGAAAGGTAATTTATTGAATGTTTTATCTGAATCTCATGGGATTCTTCTCTCAATCCCATGGGATTCTTCTCTCAATCCCATGGGATTCTTCTCTCAATCCCATGGGATTCTTTTCGAATCCCATGGGATTCTTTCGAATCCCATGGGATTCTCGAATCCCATGGGATTCTTCCGGGAATCTGACGGTGGTTTACATGTGTTTATCATTTTATTTCTGATTTGCAAGGAAATATACAATGAAACTGATTTCAAAAAGCGTTTAAACAAGATAATTTGGAATATGTTCATGGAACCGATGGAATTTGAAGAGAAATGGGCTAAGTTGATTGAAGATTTTGGTTTGCAAAACCACAAATGGATGACCAAAATGTTTAAACTACGAGAAATGTGGATTCCGGCATATTTTATCACCTCGCCTTTGTTTGGATTGATGAGAACGACATCAAGGTCTGAGAGTGAAAACTCGTTCTTCAAAAGTTTCACAAGCCCAGGAGCGACACTGGTTAGTTTCATGATGTCCTATGAATCAGCAATGGAGAGACAACGTTATATTCAAGAACATTTGGACTTTAAAACACTAGACGCGGCTCCAAAATGTGAAACAAAGTTAGCAATTGAACGTCATGCAGCAAAAGTTTATACTAGGACAATATTTCTACTTGTTCAAACGGAAATAAAAGAGGCATCTTTGGACTTGTGCGATACAGAACTAAAAATAGAAGAACGTTGTGGCGTGTCACCGTTAGAGACACAAATCCGACTTATAGAATCCTTAATAAGGAAGTTGCAAAAGAACTAGCGATGAAGGCGAAACAAAGAGTAAATGTAAATATTTATAGACTATAAGGTATATTACTTTACGGTATAAACTAGGATTAATCAAGTAATCCCATGGGATTCATAATCAATCCCATGGGATTCATAATCAATCCCATGGGATTCATAATCAATCCCATAGTAATCCCATGGGATTCAGTATGAATCTCATGGGATTGTCTAATAGGATTGACTAATAATTATAGGTATTCACTGGGAATCCCATGGGATTTTTGTGAATCCCATGGGATTCTGTTTAAAATCCCATGGGATTCTGTTTAAAATCCCATGGGATTGTCTAATGGGATTGGCTAATAATTATTGTGTTTTAAAAAGGTACTGCGTAATACAGAAGATGGGTCGGTGGTGTGTAGTTGCAGACATTTTGTACGATTCGGTTTCCTATGCCGACACATATTCTGTGTTTTCAAGAATCGTGATATTAACTTCATTCCAAAACAATATATTTTGAGGCGTTGGACAAGAGATATCATACCACCGATTTGAGAAGGAAAAGCAGATATGGTGAAACAGATGAAGAAATTCAAAGACTTACAAATGAGGCAACGTTTCTGGTGGATGAATGTTTGTTTCGGTTGAGCAAAGACAAAGTGAAGATGGGTGCTTTTGTAGAAAAGTTAAAGACATTGAAAACAGAAGTGGAGGCCGAGGTGCCAAATCCTCCTTCAAGAAATACAGGAGATGTAATTGGTGATCATTTTGCTATTTCTAACCCTGAGAAGAAAATAGTTAACAATCCAACAAAAGCAAGAAATAAAGGGAATATTTCAGAAGCAGAACGAAATGAAAGGCGAAAGAGTGAAAGAGAAAAAGCGCTTCAAGTTAAAAAGAAACAAATGAAGCCTTGTGGACATTGTGGAGAGAAGACGAACTTGCATACGAAAACAACTTGTCCGATGAACCCAAAGGCAAGGCGAAAGGCGAAACCAACTGATGTTTGAAAAAAATTAATTTACTTATTTTTTTGTTAGTTCTTTTTTATTGTTTTCTTGAATATATAGATTGAATATTCGGATGTTTTTAGATGATTTCCAAAAGAAAATTTATTTTCATTGTTATTTATATTGGATAATCTGAATTCACAAAACTTATGTGGATAATCTCATGGGATTTACAATGGATCACGGATGTTTTTAGATGATGAATCTTTGTTATGGGATTCGCTTAAAAACTTGTGTGGATAATCGAATGGATCACAATGAATCAATACGAGAATCCCATGGGATTCAATCTGAATCTCATGGGATTCACAATGAATCCTATACTTGTATATTCTAACGATTAACATTGTAAAACTCCATCATAAACTGTTCCAACATTCTCAAAATGATCTACCATCAATGCACATGCACAAGTTCCCATTCACATGATCTCGTCTACCATACCATTAACACCTAATGGACAATTGTTCTAGCATTCAAAAAGACATAACTTCTTCAATGATTACATGCGCCACGTGCTTCCCTATTCTTTATCGCTTCAATAATAATAGTCATCTTTTCTTGGGAGGAAGTTTATCAAATTCCAAAGCTAATTCAAACATCTTACATGCATCTTGATTTACCTCGTGCAATAAAATCTTTGTCGCAAACTTGAATCGCAATTGCCTCAACATGTCTAATCTAGGCCGAGACTCAAACAACAAGCCCACAATACCATTTTGCAATAGCTTGACCAGTGTAAGATTCCATATGCAACATTGCGAAAATACCGCAATCTCGGAAATTATTCTTCGTCCTCCACTTGAGAGTTGCGACCTTTGGCTTGGCTTTAGCAATACTAGCATGCTTTATGTGACCATACAACTTTAGATGTTTGGCAAACAACTTTTGCTACAATATTGATTAAAAAAAAATAACATAAATATCTAGAATTATGGGAAAATGTAAATTGGTACTAAGCATGGGATTCTGTATGAGTACTATAGGATAATGTATGAATCCCATGGGATTCTGTATGAATCCCATGGGATTCATGCATAATCCCATGGGGATGCATAATCCCATGCATAATCCCATGGGATTATGCATGAATCCCATGGATTATGCATGAATCCCATGGGATTATGCATGAATCCCATGGGATTATGTATGAACTACAAAACAACTGAAAAGTAAAAATACTTACAAGAAGTTCAACCGTATCTTTATACTTTTGAGCATAAGTTGCTCCACAATCACGTTGTCAAGTATAAATCACCGCTTTGTTAGTGAGGCTGAAGACAACAACATAAAAATGGCCAGCTTTGCGAATCGGAAAAAAAGCCTGTTTTAACAAAACAAAATACATAAAAAAAATAATGAAAAGTAAAAACACAAATAAAGAATTAAAAAAAAAAGAAAAATTAATATTACAAAGTCAATGCCATTGAGTGCCAAACTAGCAACATTATCTTGCAACTGAGCTGAAAGTTCTTTCTCAAATTCTTCAAATTGTTCTTTAAAACAAGACAGCTTTCCATCAAACATAGAAGATGTCTGTATATGCAAATTACAATATGATGTTATGATTTCAACTTTTCTTTGTGTTTTGGTAAGTCGCATAAGCATATAAGACTAAAACAGTTCATTAACTAAAAAATACTTACAATACAACCGATCGGGAAAAAGTGCCGTCTTTGGAGAACCAACTTCTTTATGACTCTCTTCATAATTGAATTTGCCCAACAATCAATTACGTTAGCATCGACATCCAAACACGGTGCTAACGTTTCCATATTCACACGGACCAATATATGGAAATCCCAGAATTTGTTTCGAAAACTTTTTCACTATATGAAGAAAAAAAAATCATAAAAGAATCACATGGGATTCAAAAAAAGAAAAAATACTTGTGATTCACTGTGAATCCCATGGGATTAATTATGAATCCCATAGGATTCATAATGAATCCCATGGGATTGACTGTGAATCCCATGGGATTCACTGTGAATCCCATGGGATTCACTGTGAATCCCATGGGATTAATCACTAATCCCATAGGATTAATCACTAATCCCATAGGATTAATAATAAATCCAATGTCATTCCCTTTCACATTTGAATCTTATATTAAGATACTATGAAACATATATAAAAAATAAACATGTAAACTTACATAGTCTCGCCTTGCATGGCAAACAAACTATTCCCTAGAATGAACTCCAGCTTAGAAATTTTCGGTACAACCTTTGTCTTCTTATTCATATATGGAGAGCATAAATAAGAAGACGGCTTAACCAAACGCTTTTCATTAATGGGACTTTCATGTGAAGCACGAGTTCCCATTTTCTCAGGAGTAAGGAGACCAACGATGTTTAGTTTTTTAAAAGTAAATGGCACACCTTTCCTGACCGATTCATTCTGCATAACATACAAAGATTTAATTAAAAAGTACATTTTAGGAAAAAAGTTGGAAAGCATTATTATACAAGAATATTACGTATGCTTGCTCTTCTTCAACCAACTCAATCACATCTTCAACCATATCTGCATGTAGTTCAAACCATTGCGATAAATTCTCAGGTGTTGAAAGGTTTTCTTCATACTCCTGCGATCCTGGAACATCTTGCTCCTCAGGAACTGCATTACCCACTGTTGAAATAATGAATCCCATGGGATTCATAATGAATCACTTTTAAGATTAACTAAAACAAAGTTTATGGGATACACTTCTAACAAAGATTAGGCAACAAAACTTATGGGTGTCACAGATGAATCCCAAATTTAACAAAGTTAACAAAGTTATTACATAAATTCACGGTTTCAATTACAAAAGGAACTACAACAGCTATCGAATTAGGGATCGGTACAGATAGGCGTTTATCATCATCATCACCATCTCCATTATCATCATCTCCATCAAGATCTTCACCATTCAATGCGATTTGGATGCTTGAAAATTTGAACGTACTTTTTGTGTAGTTCAATGAGCTTTAAATCACCAGGGAATTCTAAACCAGCTACAACCAAAAGTTCTTCAAAAGAAGTTCTTTCATTGCTTAAAACATATAACTTTTCTTCAAGATTTTTAAGCAATTCCTGGAGAAAAAAAAATATGAATATTAATAATGAGATAAGCACAGTGAATCCCATGGGATTCAGCTATGAATCACATGGGATTGACAGTGGATCCCATGGGATCCTAAACATGTTCACACTGAAAGAAGTATCAGAAGAAAATAAAACAAAGAATTAAACAAACCTTTTTGTAAGAATTATCAGAAGAAGCACCAGCAGTAAAACCTTCACTCTCTGGCAGCTCGGATTCGTCATAAAGCTCTGACATACCAAAATATTCTTCTTTGAGCTCCATGTCCTGCCTATGTGCCATTAAGAATGACGACCACTGTTTTATTGCAGGACGTGTCCGAACAACAGGAAGCTTCTTGTAATTTGTAGAATCTAAATACAAGAGCTGAAAAAAAAACAAATAACAAAAAAGTGTAAGAAAGTTGCAACAAATATGTCACAGAAACATGAAAACAATTTAAAATAAAACTTACAACAAGTAACGTGTATGGACCGGTGTACTTGTTTTGAGCGATTAATCGGTGCTTTACTATTCTTAAGACAGTGAAAAATATACTCGCACCAATCAATACCAGAAATATCAGTAGATTCCCGAACCCGCCTCACAACGTCCAAGTTAATTTCTCCCGCCAAGCCAGAACACATACCCATTGTGTTCGTAAAGAGAGTCAGAAAGTTGATTTTAAAAAGGAAGTCAACTTCCTTGGACTCGGTCAATTTTAAAGCAATATCGTTAACTCTGACTTTCTTAAACTTCTTCGGTAAAAACTGACTTTTCCAAACTTCCTCAAACTCATCTCCAACGGGCCTCGGCTCTAAAGATAACAAAGATACACCTCCAACTGGAATACCCAACAAATCATGAACTTTTGAAACCGTCGCCTCGATTGACTTTTCATTTTCCAACATCAAACAACAACTCTTTTCATCAAAATTTTGAACAACGTACCTACCTAACCTTGAAGGTATGTAGTCTATATCAAATTTGTAAAATGAGCTGAAACCAATCTCCGCCAAAAACTTTTCAACATTAACAACATTAACCTTTCTGAGGCCATGGATAGCCGTATGAAGGGCAGTAGGTGCTGTCCTAGCTTGAAGAATTGGCAATTTTGAAAGATACTCTTGATGTCGTATTTCATCAGGAGTCAACTCTTTTTCTTTCTTCTTCCCTTTATTCTTGGGCATCAGTTCATTCTCCTCGAATTCTTCTTTAACAAATTCTTTAAGTGAAGGATTCTGCAACATATTCTTCAAAAGATGCTTCATAACATCGTCAGGTATAACCTCTTCAGGAGAATCGTCCTTCTGAATCTTCAACGGAACCTTCCCCTTCATTCTCTTCTTCCCTCATCCGCAGTATAATATCTTCTTCTTTATCGAAATGTAAGAAACGCCTCTTTCTCTTTACAACAACATCCTCTTCAATATCTTCTTCTTTTCATCAAGATCTACATTAAAAAACACAATATAAACAACTTTATAACAAAAAAAAACACAATATTGACGATCAATTCCATGGGATTGTTGTGAATCCCATGGAATTGACTCGAAACCCATGGGATTCAAACAACCTAACCTTAAAATTTTAAGCTAATAATAAATTAGTTAAATGGTTCAAACCGCCTAACATTTTACTCAAACAGATAAACTTAAGCCAATAGAGATCACATAAAACAAATTTCATGGATTTTGGACTAGTAATGAAGCTAAAACACCTATATGTAAAAACACTATCCTTAAATGGGCATAAATAGGCATATTGAATTCAATCAAACAAAAAAAGACGTATCTATACCTTTTTGAACCTTGAGCTTTGGTTTCTTTGTACTCTTATCTACTTTTGATAATCCCAATTTCCGTTTCGGTTGAGTTTCTTCATGAACGGACTCCTTCTCCAATGACATATCATTCACCCTAAGCTTCTTTTGCTTATCCTTTGAAATATCACTAGGCGCCTTCTCCATCTCAAAAACCGGATCAGAACCCTTGTCCTTCGACTTATCCGAACTCAAAAGATCACCTTCGGAACTCCTTGAAGAATGTAATCAAGCATCACGACCCTTGTATCCAACGGATTCGCCTCATGTACAACACCCACCACAATCTCCTCGTTCTCCTTCTCATGTACAACACTCATCACATTCTCCTTCTCCTTCTCAATCTCACCTGCAACACTCAAGACATTCTCCTTCACCTTCTCCTTCTCCTTCTCTTTATTCTCTTTATGCTTCTCCTTCTCCTTCTCCTTCTCTTTATGCTTCTCCTTCGCCTTAATATCATCATACGGATTCCACCGACCCAACGTTTCTGATAAAAGAGTAATATTAGTTTTGAGACAAATATTAGATATAAGCAACTAACAACAACACAATCTCATCAATCACAAAGTCCTAACACTAACAAACAATACAGAAAAATACGCAACTATAAATCTGATTCCTAAAAGCTAATACAAACACTCATTCTATGTGAATCCCATGGGATTCGGTGATAATCCATAGGATTAATCTTATCTAAGACTAATGAAATTGCAAATAACCACAGAATCTACCTCTAGCTTAATTCTATAAACTGATCCAAACACCCTTTCTAACACTGTTTAGAATTTTAACAAGCCAAATTACAAATCTAAACTACAACCAACCCCACAACAGATTCAGTTAACCAATAAAGAGCTTATGAATGAGATTAAGACAGGAAATACACACATAAACCACAAGCAATAGATTATCACAGATGATCAGATGAGTGTGCAGAAATGAAATATAAGCCAAACTATGATCTAATTCAACACAATAAGCTAACCACAGATGCAAATAAGCTATACTTAACAGAATTAATCTAAATCTATCAGTACTACAGCAATTATAAACTCGAAACAAACAAACCAAGTGTAACACGCAAACCACGCACACCCTTGTGGGGTGGCTGTAACACGCAAACAAATGCCCTCTGATTTCCTCGTTTAAATTGAACCAAGACAAGCCAAACACACCCCTGGGGCTGCTGTTATACACATACAAACACTACCCTTATGGGTAGCTTTTAGCCGAGGTCAACCCACGCCACAAACACACCCCCTGGTGTTGGCTGAGACAACGAACAAACAAACACAACCCACTTGGGTTGGTGTTTAACCGAGAGCAACAAACACCCCTGGGTGGTGTCGTTGCTGTGAGCCGCAACCCAAGACAAACCACCCTTGTGGTGTTGTCGCTAAACTCGAACACGACCAAACAAATTTTAAACGCTCAAAACTAATAACTATGTCTACTCAAATCTTCTCAACCACAATTCAAATTACTTAAATTCCAACGTCACATATAACCGTCTAGACTATTAAGCTATATACGGTCAAAACTAGAATATTAAGCTATATATCAATTAACAAACATCATACAGATTAAAACATAAAGTATAATGAGAATCTCCTCATCTCGAATCTCAACAACTTTAACAAATCCAAAATCAATTAACAAACTTTAATCATACATATTAACAAACCATTATCTAAACAAAACACATCCATCACAAATTTCAATCACAAAATAAGCTACCGATGTTAATTAAGCAAAAATAATTAAAAATGAATTTGAATCTTACTTTTATCGAAACGTTAGATGAAGGAGGTTTTGCCACCGAATCGCCTTTAGATAGGGCTAATTCATCTCGAATATCCATTTTAAATGAATAACAACGGTTTCACGGTGGTTTTGGAGGTGGTTTGGTGGCGGTTTGGGGTGGATTTGGTGGAATTGCAATGGTTTAGGGTTTCGTGGTTTTGGGGATCCGAGAGGGTGAGTGTGAGTGAACTGTGTGTGTTTTTTCACGTTTTGTGTTTTGAGTATAATGAAAATGTGAAATTACAAAATGACCCCTTAGTATAATTTTAGTTTCAAATGTAGATTAATCTAATCCGTTGGATTCAAATGGATGGATGGTTGAGATCTAACCATTTGTTCTTTAGATAAAACTTGTTCATTGTCCGTATGGAACTTTTCTCATGAAGATTTTGACATCAAGATAGTAACTTATTTGTAAAAAAGATCTTATCCCTAAAGAACCCTTTTGAACATTTTGGAGAATTAGTTAGCTTTATCGCGATTATTTTTGTTTTTTATATTTGTGTTATTGCAAGTGATTGTAGTGTAACATAGTCTAGTGTTTAGTTTGGGCTATAACTTAGTTTAAAAATGTGATTTTGATATCAAGAAAGTTACTTATTTGTTAAAAAGATCTTATGCCCAGATAACCCTTTTGAACATTTTGGAGAATTAGTTAGCTTTATCGCAATTATTTTTATGTTTTATATTTGTGTTATTGCAAGTGGTTGTAGTGTAATATAGACTAGTGTTTACTTTGGGCTATAACTTAGTTTAAGGATGTGATTTTTGATATCAAGAAAGCAGTAACTTATTTGCGAAAAAGATCTTATGCCAAGATAGCCCTTTTGACTATTTTGGAGAATTAGTTAGCTTTATGGCACAAAAGTGAAACATTCTCGTTTATACTGTGGTACTGCTTGGAAAGTTATTTTGTGTTATTGTAATTGGTTTTAGAGTATTATAGGCTGATGCTTACTTTGGGCGAACTTATTTTAGTGGGTGTTTGGGATTGCTTAATTTTAAGCGGTTTGGAGTGTTTTGGATAAAGTAAATTCTTCTGCTTATGTCCTTATTTTGAGGTAGAATAAGTAGTTAGGTCAAAAACTAAGAAGCTATGGACCATTTTAAAAAGTGCTTATTTGATATGCAATGAAATTACTTTTTTACCTTTGTATAGAATATAAAACCCTTGATTACAATGGTTTTGATTTTTTTGTTTGTGATACCACTTTCTTACACTATAAGCAAATCACAACATTATTTCTTGAACTGCCTATGTTTAAGCTGCGTATCTGCTTATGCTAATAAGCAGAAATAACCACTCCCACACACCCTTTTTTTAAAAAGTTTAAAGGTGCAATTTTGTCTTTAGAACGTAAAACCCTTATATGAAATTTTGGTTTATCACTTTGAACGTAAAATCCTATGTTGCCATTTTTTGCGTTTTTCTCACTTTGAATGTTGAAATTTTGGTTTTTTGGAACTGGTGTTTATGTATGATTTTTGATGATGATGATGCGCAGTTGAAGAAGGAAAAGGAGTCTATGGAAACTGTGCCCCCTGGTTATGATCCTGAAGCGGATGTTGTTAGTAAACCTAAGAGTAAATCGGCTAAGAGGAACGAAAGGAAGAAGGAGAAGCGTTTGCAGGTTTATCATTTATCTCTTTTATATATTATGTTTGTTGGTTTACGTCATGGTAAGTGTAGAATTTCAATGGCATTATCTACTTCGTGATGTTCATTCATTTGTGGAGAGTTTATGCATTTGGAGAGATGATATTCTTAACTAGGATTAAATGAAAAGCTGTTAGGATATCGAAAGCTTTTGTTTTTGAAAGTCTTACCATCCACGTAGTTACTACTAAATCACATGGACTATTAAGTGAGTATTCATGTCTCGAGATCTATATTCTTTATAAATATCATTGGCTCAATAGGTTAAGATTAGTCATGTCTACATGTAGAGATAACATGAAATGCTATATGATTGCTGTTTTTAGGGTTGGCAACTTCGGATTTGTATTTAAATCTTCCTCCATCTGTATTTAGTTCCACCTGCAAATGATCGACAAAGATCTGTGGTTGGGACCCCGGAATATAGCTTGAAAATCCCATGCTAAGAATCAAATTATATTTGCTTACGCTTCAAATAAAGACGCACAGTAGACTTGTTAAAACTGGGTTTTACCCGGATCTATGTTGAGCTTTTTCTTTTGCCAATGCTATAAATAGTATTTGTAAAGCAAGAATAGTAGTTTTAATAGATTGTTTGGAAATTCTATAATTTCTAAAAAAACGAAGACGTACGTGTGAATGAAGATGCTGGAGAGACCTATGTTTCTTCACATAAGTTTAATGTGTGAAACCTGATGACAATGGATATCTGTACCATTTATCCCACAATGACCTATTGCATGATTATGATTTTGGCAGGCTAGATTGGTGCTGAAGTTATTTGATATGCCATTGTGTTATATTAACATTTGTATAAGAAGTGGATTTCTGGCTTTCTGCTTTACACTCTGATACGGCCACCATGGAGGTCTTCTCGTGCCCGTATCACACTCCTACTAATTATCGTCTATGTTGAAAAGTATAAGTTCTAGTTATCATAAAGGCCACTAAGGAACTAATAATAAACCGCTATCTCTAGTGTATGTAAGGTATTTTCGTGAAGTTTTTCTTATACCACTATCTCTAGTGTATGTAAGTTCTTTTCGTGAAGTTTTTCTTAGTGTAATTTTGAGATTTTGTTAATTTGAAAGGTATACTGCTGCAGTGTTCATTCAGTGTTGCCACTTGTCGCCATTTCTATGCAAGTTTCTTTTAAGGATTGTAAGAAAGAAAGCTTAAGAATGCTTAAAGTGGATTAATGGATAAGATTTGTGTGGGGATTGAATCTCTCTTAGGCAAAACTGTGCTGTAAGAGGATTTGGAAGCATGTAAACTTTGTAATATAATCTAGAGTAAATTACTAAACTGGTATGTGGTTTGGTCAAGTTTGCTGAGGAAAATCCTTCTCGTAAACTCTTTGTAATAATATGGTTTGTCCTATGTTAAAGTTTTTTAAAATGGCAATTTTATTTTCATAAAACTAACCCTCAAGCGTTGTCTTTCCCTAATTTGATAATAATCAAAACATCTCTGTCAACTTTAAGTCTCATTAGATGATATCCCCCTTCCAAAATGTCAAAACTCAAAACTCCATCTTTATTTCTTTTTAAAGGTTAAAATTGTCATTTTTTTTAAAGTTTAATGGAGGAGAGACCATTTTAGCATTCTGGACTCATATATGCAAATTGTTTAAGATGGGGACGGTGTCAATAGATTTCACCAAGCCACATGGACCATTTTAGTAATTTACTCTATATTCTATATCTGAGAATCTCCATTTTGAATATCATTATTCAAAATTAAGTTACATTTAATTAGTAGGTATGTTTCATAGCAACATACTGCTTGTTAAATATCATCAGTTATTCATACAAAGATATCTTAAACGCAGATTATTCTTTTTTGGGTAACCGACCTTTTGGCCGACTAATCCATGGGATTTGAACCCACTGCCACACAAACTCAAACTGGGTAAAGCCCTCCCTTTTCAGGAGGTTGACGTGGCCACTAAGATTAATTATTTGTCAACAACAAATTTAATTAAGAAGAATATACCAGTAACTATTAACTAGTGGACTGTGCAGAGGAGAGTACTGTTCCTTAGAACTATGTTATACTTGCTGTTCCCGTAACCCATTACTTCAAGCCTTAGGCACCATTCCTTTTTTCTTTTCTTTTTTTTTCATATCTAAGTGTTTCTGGAAGGGTAATCATAAAATACTTGCATATGGGATCACATTGAACTGTTCACTCTAAGGATGGCCATCGACCACGTCTGCACTAGCGGCCCCCCACTGCTTTCACTCTTGGGCTTCCTTAAGAGCATAGTGGATGCATGAACGTCGGGCGACAATTAGATTTTAAAACTCAACTGTTTCAGATGTAAATACCAAGGGGTGAGAATGCAGATCTTTGGTCATTTAGAATGGGCTATGTTAAAGCGTATGGGCTGAGTTATCCTTATAAATGAGATAGATTTGAACCTAGCTTGTGTTTTGGTTCATAAATAAGCCTCTCTGTAGATTTTAGTGTAGGCATCTCATTTTGAGCCAATACTTGTTATGATCTTCTTTAAGTTTCACCTCTTTTGGTCTTTTCACACTAGGCACCGTGGACGGAATGATGTCGTTAGTGTATTATCTTCTCATCTGACTAAAATATGATGTGAGAATATTGTGGAAAAGAAATACCTTTTCCCAGTTAAGTTCCTAGAAGTTCAGGAGCAGAAGTTGATGTTTCTGCACATTTTCTTTTTACTGTGTGGCCTGTGGTTTTCTTTAAACTTACCCACACGGCCACACATTGATTCTGCCCACCAAATACCGATACACCAAGACCGATATATTAAGTTCATTGACAAGAAGGTTCACCCAGAGCATCAGTATTCAGATACTCTAATTTATAAACCTCACATAGAATTGTATGAGTTCCAACATGAGATAGGCGAGATTTGGCACATTTGTTATTGACTTTGACCCAAAATATCCTTTTGATGATGTTAAAACTTCCATTTTTTGTTTTGGGAAGTCTTTTTAATACAAATTTTTAATTTTTATTTAACTTTTTAACCTTTTTTTTGGGAAGTCTAAATAATCGAACTTTGATCCGTGTTCATCTCTATTGAACAATGTGACAACTAAAAGATTGCATTTTGATGTTGGGAACCCAGGGAGTAACGTATTTTCGTTCTATCATTCCCTTGGCCTTCTTTATAAGCAATTCATATTGTTCCTACATTCAATGTCCACTGCTACGCATATTCAAGGTTTACATAAAGTGATCCTCAACCAAGTAGTTGAGTGTTCAAGTGTTAGCTAGGATAAAGTATTAGGTGTAGGATGCGTGTGAGTTTGCCACTCAAAATACTCTTGAAAACAGAAAATTGCACATAGCACTAGATAACAAATAGATGTAACATAATTAATATACTTAAAACTCATACTGGCTAATATTATTATGCTTTAATGATTACTTAAAAGAATCATTTGTTACCAGCGGCAAAATTTTTATGCATTAAATAGAACTTTGCTAACTTTGCTTGTGTTCTTCACCCTGAATTGTCATAACTCACATTATAATATTTAGTTATATTGTTAGCGATAATTTTTCATCTCTGATTCACAATGATAAATTTATTTTGTCGTTTTTTCTATTTATCTTGGCATGTGTGCTACTTCTTGAAGCAGGCTTCCCTTGAAAAGGGCAAAAGTGAAGTTTCATCCAATGAAGATGTAGATCAAGCATCTGAATCTTTCGAGTCCATTGTATCCCACATAAGTGAGATTACTATTTCTGGAAATCCTTCGGGTGCTACCCCTCCCTTAAATTCAACAGAATGTTCAGCCACAGGAGATAATGTTCCTGACATCGATAAAAAAATTCGAGCCCTCAAAAAGAAGGTAACATTTGGCTTGTATTAGCTAAATTTTATGCACTTAAAACTTCATCTTTTTATTATATCGAATTGTTTACCAAGCTATATTGCCCGCACAGACTTAACTGTTTTACCATTTTCTTGGGTAAAATATGTGTCTACTCTTTTAGAAGTTCCCTCGTGGAGTGTTAACAGTCTTCATAAGTTTGCGTGCTTTCTTTCTTCCTTTTTGTGTTTCTGCTGGTGGCTAAATGTGAGCGGGCTAAATATGATGATCATTCTCCTAAGTCCATCGCTAGTTATGAAGTATGGATTTGCTTTTTGGAACTGATTATCACGAATTTGTTGCGATTGGAAGTCGTAAGAAACTAACAATCAGTTTTTTTATTGGGTAAACATATTGTAATTCTGACTATCTAATCATTCTAGGATCAAATAATCAGTTTGATAAAAGTTTTAATTCTTTAAGGCTAATTTGACTCACTTTTATCACAAAATCTCTCCCCTTTTTCACAAAATGTCTTGTTTGGTTAATCTATTTATTAGTTCCATTAGTAAGTCAGATTTTTCCGAACATTTAAACATGCAAACATTATCTTCTCCAATCCTGTTTTCCTGGATTTTGATTGTTCAGCATCACAAAAGTACTTTTAAAACAAATGTTCTAATATCACCTCGATATGCAGATTACATAAGATTGTGTCCCCTTTCCCTTTTCATTGTGTTTATGCTGGGTGGCTAAAAAACTGACCTGTGCTGCCGAAAATGGCTCTTTATATGTTGGATGTGCGAGTTCAGTATGGTTAGTTATGATGACTTGACATGATGTTCTGATATGTGGTTGCAGATCCGGCTGACAGAGGCTCAACAAGAAAAAGCAGGGAATGATTTGAAACCCGAACAATTGGAAAAGGTTGCTAAATTAGACGATTGGCGAAAAGAACTGAAGCTCTTGGAGGACAAAAAGGCTTCTTTGGAAGCCCTATAAAAGCAGCTTTTACGGTTTTATTAGGATTAACATTGTAGTTTTTCTATTCTGGTTTGCTTTATTAAAATGTTAGATATGCTTCACATTTGATACCAATCTGTCCAGATTTAGAATTCCAATTAAAAAAAATTCAGAAAATGTCTTCAGAATTGACAACTTATTTTAGGATTTTTATTTTTTTTATTTTAGCTCTTTGTGCTTCTTTGCATGAAATCTGAACCATGATTTTCATGTTTCTCCTTCCAGAAATTTTAAATATCATTTCATATTTATTCGATAAAGACACCAAAACTCTCAAATTTGCTCATCATTTATGTATTCAATTAAAGCAAATAAATGATAATAGTTATATTTATAATTATAATTATTACCATTATACCCTTCTGAATTTTCCTTCAAGGGCGCCAAACAAGATTGCAGGTGCATAGAGCCTCACAAAGGTCTCAAACCCATGAAACTGAGCCTAACGGTAAACCACATCGAGAAACTAATGAATTCTCTAATACTCAAATATGGGTTAATCAGCGTCAGTAAAACACAAACAAGGATAAGCTGAATGAAATAAGTCTCGTCAATAAGAACATGAAGAAATAATTTATTAATGCATGGCACTAACCAATATGCGAGACATTCAGGTGATATGGTTTTACCCTCCTCACATACATCTCCGACAAGCTCCACCACTCCTATTCAGCATAAAAAGAAGCATAATTATAACTGCAAATTATACTAGAGGTGGAAAATTGGGTGAGTATTAGGTAACAGGTCACAACGGGTAATTTTAGTACAGTTGACAACATATAGTGAAGGCCCCATGTGGACATACTTTAAACCGAGGGTAATTTTGTTTCTATTTAAGAGTTTAACACGAAGTGCATATCATTTGACAAGTTTCTAGATCCACCACTAACGGCAAACTTTTACTTAGTTGAAATCGCATCCCTAGCTTCCGCAAGAAGGGATCCATCTCTTGTCTGAACTGATCCAAAGGACCTTCTTTGAGTTCCACCTGAAGCGTAAAAAAGTTGGTCAATACAAATTGCAAAAACTTAAGTCGATAATTTCATTGATCTTAACAATGGCATCAAATTCAAGAAAGTCTAGAAGCATATCATCTATAAGAACACGTGCATTTTACTACATAAAAATGGCAAAAAGGATATAAATATAAAATTACAGCAGAAAGGATATATCCTATCCTATCCTATGAGATCCAATTAAAATGTTACTCGTATAAGTAGTGGTAGAGTAACCCATGTTCTCATGTTGTCATTCATGTGTCCTAGAGTCTAGGAAGTAGTTGTTATTTTTTACTATAAATATGTACTTTGCATTGAGAATAAACAAGAAGAAAGAAGAGAAAATTGTCCCAAGTTTCGTATATTTATTTCAGTTACAGTAGTACTTCCTTTTCATTGAGTAATCTAGTTTAGATATTGACTATTGTTAGTTTTAGTCATATCACCTTTACTAATGAGGTTTCCTTAGCGCAATAATCTAATAGAACAATGGGCACTTGTATGATTACAGAGGACGTTGGATTGTCACTTTCTTATGGATTGTCACTCAACAGTCTACTTTATTTCGCTTTACTCGCGAGCTGCTTTGTTGAAAACCGAATGGTTTCAGTTGAGAGGATAAAACAGTTTACTAACATACCATCTGAAGCCGAATGGGTTAAAAAAGACAACCCCCCTCCTCCAGATTGGCCCAATCACGGGAGTTTGGAACTCAAAGACTTGCAGGTATTTTTGGTAGTTTTAACCCATTTACTTATGAACAGGTTGCTTTCGTTCATGTTTTATCTCTTACATGACTCACAAATATGACAAAAGATTTTTCGGGTTGTCCCATCACCGACACGCTCACATTTCCACCTATAATCAAAATTCAACACTCCCCAAAGTTATATTTGCATACAACCCAACCAGAAATTAAGCAGGTGAATGTTTGCTTGTGAGCAGGTTAGATATCGTTCAAACACGCCTCTCGTGCTTAAAGGGATTACTCTAACTATACAAGGCGGCCAAAAGATAGGTGTTGTTGGTAGAACGGGCAGTGGGAAATCAACTTTGATTCAGGTTTTGTTCAGGCTGGTCGAGCCCTCTGGAGGAAGTATTATCATTGATGGTATTGATATATCCACACTCGGACTTCATGATCTTAGGTCCCGATTTGGCATCATTCCCCAAGAACCAGTCCTTTTTGAAGGCACAGTGAGAAGCAACATTGACCCCATTGGTCAATTTTCCGATGAGGAGATATGGAAGGTAAGCTATATTCTTTCTAACCACAGTATATAGGGTCTATAGAGACAGCGAAATGGACTGGTCGGGGCACATTGGGTCTTTAGTCAAACGGGCTTACGTGAAAATGATTTATTTTAGGGGGCAGGTCAAAACAAGTCTGTCAAATATCGATCAAGATAATAATAAATAGTTTTATCAATACTTTTCGTTAAATTAATTTATGTGGTTCTATTCGTCACAATGGACAACTTCCGACATTTCTTTTTAAGGTATGTTCGTTTAGTTTCGTTTTATGTTATACGTTCTACCCATTATAAATGAAGTACTTCTTTTCATTTACCTAACTTGATAACCTGCTTTGCAGAGTCTCACGCGATGCCAACTTTATGATGTTGTATCTGCAAAACCCGGGAAACTTGATTCTGCAGGTACATAAAATGGACCCAAATTTTTTTTTACAAAAATGAAAATATATTCAAGCTTTTTCACCGATATGCTTTTGGTATTATTTTCTTTAGTTGTTGATAATGGCGATAATTGGAGTGTGGGGCAAAGACAACTTCTTTGTCTCGGAAGGGTGTTGTTGAAGCACAGCAGGCTGTTGTTCATGGATGAAGCAACGGCTTCTGTTGACTCACAAACAGATGCTGTAATTCAGAGAATCATAAGGGAAGACTTTGCTGACAGCACTATTGTTAGCATTGCTCACAGGATACCCACTGTCATGGACTGTGATCGGGTTTTAGTCATCGATGCAGGTAATTTTTTCTCAAGTTTTTTGGTAGTTTGACCCATTTACTTAAAAATAGACCGTTTGGGTTATATTTTATCTTAAGCCGGCCAAATTAAGAAAGTTCGCTAAAAATCGGGTTGCAAGTAACCAAGTCATTTTTGAACACAACCTCTTAAATCATTTCCTCTTCTCACAAATTAATATTATTATTGTAACAATATTGTTTCTTTTAAAAAAAAACCCTAAAGGTCAAGCCCGAGCCTGTATTGGGTAGTCATCTGTTTCTGCTCCTAATTAAGATCAAGTTATGTTATTTTGAAGGTCTAATAACCCTGTTTTATGATTTTCTTGTGTTCCTAACAGGATATGCAAAAGAATTTGACAAACCTTCAAATTTGATTGAGAGGCCGTCGCTTTTTGGGGCGTTCAAGAATATGCAAACCGGTCATCTGGTTTTTGAACATGTGTGTATGACATTGATAACGTTACTCAGATTATTTATGAAAGTGACATTCTTTTTTCGATATAAAATACTTTTACCAAAGCCAAGCTACACGCCTACACCAACTGATGTAAATGTCTTCTTGATTGTAGAAATCATTATGTATAAGAGGTTCTCAAGAGTCTGTTTAGACCCCCTAGGATGCTCGGGATTGTGATTCCCGACCCCTTTCTGCTCTCTCACTTTAAGCCCTTTACTCCCACAGTCCCAACATCTAGGACAACTGCACAAGTTCATATTTTGTTCATGTTTGGGAAGGTGGCAACATGGCATGGTCAAATGAGTTAGATAATGAGTAAAACAGGTTCCCAGACATGAACAAAATATTTACAGTGGAGAGATCCTAGATAACTAGTGCCTGTAAAACAGCTGAAACAGTTAACCAAATATTTACAGTGGCAAATTAAAACAAAAAAATTGGGTGAAAGTAGGCTCATACTTCTCGACAGAGAGGACATTTGCTGTAGGCTTTGTTGCCTTTTGTCCATCTACAATTCTTGCTTATCCAGACTTGCAAGCACACATGAAGCAGAGGATGTGTCCACAAGTCAAATACACAGGAAAGACCATATAACTAACCATCTTTTCATAAAATGTGCATAAATAAAGCTGGTACACTAATAGAATGGTGGCAGTGTGAGTTTTTTTTTTTTTTTTGGGGTAAAGGGTTGATTACCCGGTGAATATATCAATGAAAAAATATAATGTTAAGTACAATGGAAAAAGAGGTAATGACTAGTGGGCCTCTTTTTAAACCACCCCTGAAGCAACCTACATGCTTGGCACAAAATAACATAAAGAATAACGAACTAGCTCTTCAAGACATTACTATGTCAGCTTCAGTTGGACCTTGGCACCGCAATCTTCCAAACAGCCCTCATTTTATCAACACGAGCATTTGACTTGAAATAATGAGTTGTAAGTTTTAATCACACAATTCCTGTAATCACATCACAAAGTTGCTCTACCCGTCTTTCCCTTTTACCAAACAATCTGTTGTTACGCTCTTGCCACACATAATAGCTAACCGCTGCAATTAGAAGGAGACCAGCAATACTAGTAACTGAATTACCTTTCAAAATAGGTAAGATCCAGTCCACAATATCGTCCCAAATAGGGAGAGTATTCGGTAAATCAGCCATGCTACATATTTGGAACCAAACCTAAGAAGAATACGAGCACTCAAAAAATAGATGATCGTGCGAGTCTGGTTGAGTTTTACATAAAGGAAATCTAAGCAGGTTTAAGTCAATAGAACTGCCGACATCCCATTGCTTAAGTTTTTCCTGTGTCTTCAGTTTCTTTCTCATAGCCATGGTAGCAGCGTGAGTTGTTCATGAAAGGGACTCTGAGAAAGAAGAGGAAAATGGTTGGTCAATGAGATTGTGACGCTCTTTAGCTTTGAGTTTTTGAGTAATTTGGATGTGAACAAGAATGGTATCAAAAAGTTCAATGATTTTTGTTGCATTTGAGAACCAGGCTTTTTATTGAATCTGGCTGATTATGTATACCATATCCCGTTCCGGCAGGTATTGTTGGCGTTATTGTTGTTGGCTGACAAGTGATACTTTGTATCGGAAATGATAAGAAACGAGGTTTTAATTGCTCTCGCGTTGCGACAGGATAAAACAATATTATGTGATAATATATTTATACTATTTGATGATACTGAAGTTACAGTTAAAGCCTGTGCCTTCTAGTTTTCTCTAAAAACTTCAGTTGATAATAGTTTTCGACAAACCCCAAACCTGAGTAAAGAATTAATCATTAAATCGAAGGTAAAATTGTAACTATGAACAAGAAAATGAAACCTTCTTGCTCTTGGTTTGTAATGTCCTGATCTTATTTGGTAACATACACCATAGGGATCCGAGCGCTATTCCCAAACAGGCATTTTGTCAAGCTAGATGAATAATAAAATGTACAAAGAATATAAGATACAACCCACACCCTTGAACACAAAACAAGATGATGTAACTTCAGTCTGGACTCTGGTACTGTTCACCGGCTGCACAGAATCCCAGAGCTGCACCTGATACCACAAAAATAATAGGCAACAAAAACAACCAACAGGCATAGCTTTTGATTTTCAATGTAAAAGGCATAAGAGAATAACAGCTGGATAAAGTGATTGCATCTTTACACTGGTGCAATTCAGATTTAAAGAATGTTTTGGGCTTCAAGAATGTCGGGAACATAAACAGGTCCAGGGAATCAGTAAATTACAAACATAAATTAAAATAGTCAACCCAACCCATGTGGTCAACGACTGAAAATTTAAATAAGTAAAAAAGAAGCTGCGGTTCTTCTGTCAGGGCATCAAGTTGAAGCACCTCCATGATAGAGACAACTGTGCATACAATTGTCGACAGATGAATGGGAAGCATAGAAACCACTTCTCGTTTTTATATCCTTCCTAATACTAACTTAATGCTACATTAATTTAAACATCTTACTGATTCCCTTTTTTACATTCACTTTCTTCTGTACAGCTATGTTTGATCTCTGTTGGCTAATCTATGTCGTCTTCGCCTTCCTGATCTTCCTAATATAACCCTACCCTGACGGCGCAAACGGTTAACCAGTGACATCCCATTGTTGTTGTCCCCATCACCATCATCATCATCATCACTATTTCCATCATCACTGCGTCTTCTAATCCCTCCAAAAGAACCTGCATTTCCACCTTGACCAAATGCGTGAAACAATAAAAGCATGTTGACTAAGCTGCTATCCATTCCCACGTCTAAACCCGTATCAAAACCCTCCTCATTATCAGAATCAACTGGATAGGCGTTCCGTTCTATGACATAGTCGCCAAAGACCACCGAACCAGGCATAGAGGAAGTGATGGTGCTGAGCACATCATCACGCTCGCGTTCCCGCTCGAGCCGCCTCCATTTCTGTTCTTGATCAGGGTCCACTTCGCGTGGCTTAGCACAAGGATGCTCAGATCTCACGTGTTTCTTCAACTCTTTGTACCCACCAACAAAAGAACAGTCATCGTGCATACATGTTCGTTTTTTGGCATTAAGGTATTCTCGAGTTGATTCCACCACAGTCCACCCTTTGACTTGACCTCTGCAAAGAGGGCACGCCAGCTCAGAACCTTCTCCACATTTCTCAGTGGGCCAACCAGAAATTTGGTCAAAAGAAGGGGTACTGTTAGGAAGAGGTTGGGAATGATGTGTTGATGCCACTTTCGTGTAGGCATTTTTGTATTGGTCAAGGCAATTGGAATAACGGTTGCTAGTGCCACACATGTATGGGCGACAACCCTTATCATGAGAGGAACATAGGAGAAGAACAGCATTGTGAGGATATTCCATGCATACCGAGCAGGTTATGTCTTCCCAGTCTTTTTTGGGTATGACTATTGAAGATTTCTTTTCATTCAAATCCTGCGACATGTTTTCAAAAGTGACCGTTGGGTATGGGCTGGTTCTGTTGTGTCGTGAAGCACTTCTACGTCTTCCCCTGGTGCCTTTTGCCATTTTGATGATTAGCCTGATGCAAACAGACACGTTGTGAGAATTGCAATAATATAAGCTCCAAGGAAATAACACTGTTGAAAACGATCATATATCTCTCTTTATCAACTTAGAAGTGGCAATTCAGCCCATTTACCTCTAAAAAAGTCGATTTGGGTTGTGGTCTACTTCTAGCGGGTCATATTGGTAAGATAAACGAATTTAGCTATAACAAGGGATAGATACTTTTTGTTATTATATGCAATGCCATTATTTATTTATACAAAACAGAATAGGAAGTAGAAATAGAGGTGTTTGATAGTCAAAACAGCCCACCCAATTTATTTCAGTCCGCTCTATGACCCAAACCTATTTTATGCTGTTCCCGACCCCGGAACCTGACCTCTATCACAATTGTTCATTAATATACTGAAATGGCCTACTTCCATAAACAGATAATCCCATAACACGTGCCTCAAATACGAAGAATTAAAAAACATG
Organism: Chrysanthemum lavandulifolium; assembly: GCA_022545495.1. Classification (NCBI taxonomy): domain Eukaryota; kingdom Viridiplantae; phylum Streptophyta; class Magnoliopsida; order Asterales; family Asteraceae; genus Chrysanthemum; species Chrysanthemum lavandulifolium. Next base: position 74,682,632 of record CM040239.1, on the reverse strand, counting down.
TTATGATGCAGACTGCAGAGTGTGCGCCAGGCTATAAGTTTAATATACCCGTTGACATACTAAGTTGACATACTAAACGCTAGACACCGTTATGTATGAACATCCGACACAATACTGTTCCATTGTGATATCTTATCTAATAGAACTATGTATGATTAAACATAGAACTAACAATAACGCAGAAAAAATAATAATAATAAAATAAATAAATAAATAAATACAAAATACAGTCGCATTTTTTCAATATTGTCTCACCAAATTAGCCTACTTCCAGAAAGCAAGTTCTCACCAATGATGCTTATCTTATCATTTAAATCAAGGATAGTAGTACTCATACTCTATAATGATCTACATGTTGCAACTTAATTAATGCCATATAAATAGGGGTTACATGATTTTTTTATAATTAAAATAGATCATTCTTCAATAAGTATCATCGCAATCTTGTTCCCAGAATCCTCATCTCATGAAATCTGTTTACATGTTTTTCTTTTACAATTTCTTACTAAGAGTATACTGCTTGGTCCTTGCATATTTTGATTGTAATATTTGCTGACAATCAAAAATTATATAACCCTATCAACTCTTGAAGTTAGACGCAACTTTTTTGAGGTTCAAAAACCAAAGAAGACAACGATATTGTAATATTCACACGTTATTACTTCTCCGGAACTTTTAGTTCAACAGATTTATTCTTTACCGGCTTATGGATGTACTAGACGTACTGTAGTATTAAAGCATCTATGAAGAGGCGTTCAGATTAAAGCATCTATGAAGAGGCGTTAAGATTAGCGTTAAGGGGAACATAAAAACAATTTGGCATGTCACAAACGGCTTAGTGGTTGTTCAAGCATTTGCTTGAGGTTTATGTGGTACTTCGCCACATACCATTGTACTGAATTTTGTTTTGTGATTATATATTTTACCGGGCTAATCCCCTTTACCCAAAAAAAATTAAAACTTAATTACCCTCTATAGCATACTGCGAAAAAATTTACTCACATCTCACATGACGTGTCTCCTTTCATTACAAGAATGTCCCTTTTGGTAATCTTATGTATACATTTGCTAAACACTAAGAATTTGTCAAGTACTCAATCAGCTGACTAATAGATTATCGTAACTTCAAGTTCAAAATAGCAAAAGCACAACCAAACACTATCTCCTAGAACCCTTTATATCACAGCTGACTATCTGATTCTAACAATAGAGATCAAATAATGACTTTCAAAAGCACATTCAAACATCACCTAATCACCCTTAATAACATATAGAGACACACATTAGCACATAATCTAACCATAACAAATTTCTTACTAGCAAGTTACATATTAATATTATTTGTGGGAAGGTGTATGATTAGTTGTGAGATAAATGCTGACATGCATAACTATTTTTACAAAAGAATCATGCAAGAAGACAACTCGACAGTGTGAACTTACGGCAGCCATGCTCCAATTCAGAGATGATACATAGATACGACATGGAACTAATATGATGCCAGAACAAAATCTACGAGAAAAGAAAGTACTTTGTATAAAAGGCTGAAGCTTCAAAGTTTTTAGCTTGATGTAGAATGTTTTCAAAAAACAAAGGCATTTTGTGATCCCTGTTATAGGGGTTCTCACAAACTCGCTGGTAAAGAAAAAATATGTGTTTTATTCAGTAGTCAATAGAAAACTTTGAGTCGCATAAAACAATAATTTATCAAAAGAAAAGGAGCCTAAAGCATCAAAAAGGGTTTGATTTTGCGTTCTATCATACCTGAAAATTGTTCTCCAACAGTCCAAATGACTGGAGTACAACAATGTTCTGAGGCTTTTCTCATAACCATACACATTTAAGACTGCCAAATGAGAAATTAAACCACCAGCCCGAAGATATAAGTTAGATTCTAGAACGAAAAATTTTAGACCTCGGCTTTCTAGACATACAAAAGAAGTTTGTAAAATGGAGTGTTTCCACACACACACACACACACACACACAAAAATAATAATAAAAGCAATAACTCAGATTTAACTACCTGCTAACAAAACTTGATGAATTTATATCTCGTAGAGTGTAAGAATGAAATAAAACTTTTAAAAAACAATTTTTTACTTGTTTTACACAGTAACATTTTTAATAACCAGAAACAAATAACTTAACGGACTATGACATGTAATAGCAACTTACAGTGTTTGGGATTACCCTTTTTTCTGCTCATTTTTCTGCTTATAAAATTATAAATTTCAAAAAAGTTGTTTTGATTTGCCTTTTTTTTTAAAAAGCAATCAAATACACGTATAAAAGCTTTTAACTTAAATATGAGCGCAAGAAGAATAATTTTACTTTTTAATCTCAATTGAACACTGGAACTACGCAGCTTTCACCTTCTTATAAAAAACTGCTAATCTTACTTCAAAATACACTGATAAGGAGAAGCAAAAAAGTTAAGCAATCCCAAACACCCTTATATTGCCGGCTTATGACTTATTTGGTTTCGGGCTTATGTTTCATAAGCTCACTTTTTGTGGCTTATTTTGAAACTTTTCGGCTTATATAAGCTTATTATAAAATAAGAAACTTATATAAGCCAAAAAGATTCAAAATAAGCCACAAAAAGTGAGCATATGAAACATAAGCACAAAATCAAATAAGCCATCAGCCGGCTATTACCCCGAAACAAACACCCGCTAAACATTCCAAGTAATTATACAAAAAAGGCATAAAATTTAGCAAATTAAAACCCTAAATCAAGTAACTTTAATTCACTCAAATCAAATCTAAACCCAAAATTAACAAATACCCACTTCAATTCAAACAAAACCCAGATCCAAATAATATCACACCAACCACATACTGAAATGAAAAAATAAAAAATAAATAAATAATACCCATAAAGATACAAACTTTTTTATTAAAAAAACAAGAAAATACAAATCTTTAAAATCTAAAATAACCCTTAATCTAAAATATTCATAAAATTTAATATAAAGAAAAAACCATAGAAATGAAATTAAAAAAATAACAATATGAATAAAGATGATAGGAAAATGAATCTAACCTGAAGATTGTTGTTGTGAAGATGAGATTATTTTTAGGGTTTTGCTTCTTTGCTTGTTTTGTGATAAAAATAAAAATATTCGATGTTTAAAACGATGAGAAAAAAGTGAAAGAGAAATGGGGGAAGTGGGTACTACAGAGATCCACGCACTTCTAGGAGCGTGGAGTCTAAACTCAACTTCGTTCTTTTTTTTTTTTCTTTTCTTTTTCAAAAATAAAAATATGATGGCATGATGTTGGTGAAGTGAAGTAGGGTGTTTATCGGTTCGGTTATCGGGTTGTTCGGTTAATTTTTTTTTCTGGGTATAACCGAACCGAACCGAATTTAAATTGCTTCAACTGAACCGAATAACCGAAAATTGAACCTTTATAATCGAAAACCGAACAGAATAACCCGAATTACATAAATTTAATTATTTATTTATTTATTTATAAGTTTTTTAGAAAGAAAAAAAATTAAAGCTTAAAAATGTTATATTCAAAAGAGTTTTAATATTTTTTATATAAATATATAAAAATATATATATATATATATATATATATAAACTTTATTTTCGTAACCCACTTTAAACGCGAGAATCATGCGAGAACCACTTTTAAACCGTTGAATATTTGATCAATGGTCGAGATGATATGTGCCATTAGTGTCAATTAAAGAAAGATTAGGAAAACTTTTGGAAACCTAAAAGGGTAATTTAGGAATTTCATTTTTCACCCTAAAAAGATTGAATGACCGGTTTATCTCATTAACATCTAATCCCTCCTCTCAAAACCAAACAACCGTCACTCCAAACCCTCTAAGCCGCCTCCCCTTTAGATCTATTTTCCGGTAAGGAAAACATAACTCATGATCCTCTTTTCTGGTTGGTTTCGATCCATATAAAACTGAAGATATCGGTCTTGGTTTACACGTCAAAAAGGTAATTGTTAAGATTTAAAATTGATTTTTTTCTTTCTGTTGTTGTGCTACGCTCTAGCTTTATTGTTACATTCTCATAGAGACATGGAAAAATCAAGGAGTGATTTAATTGGCCAATATTTTGGTGCGATGGATCTCATCAGACTTTTTATTATTATATAGTACTAGTAGTTGATTGGGTTATTTGTTTTTTAAAAACGAATGAAGTATGAAAATAGAAATCGATTAGATGTTCGTGAGTACACAAGATGATTGGTTGATTTAGTTATTGTATACAACATTGAGATAGTCATTATTAAATAAATAAATAGTATACAATATTGTATAGTGTAAAATCAATAATGGATCTCGTTAATTATTTGATTGGGTTAGCGTATACAATATAGGGATAGTCAAATATTTAACAATTTACTAGTTTCATAAGCATGTTCTTGATTTATAACTTTGTACTACAAAATGTTATTACTTTGTGCATATGTGTTTTATATTGTGCATATGTGTTTTATAAGTATATGTGTGTATATGTGTTTTAAGTTTTATATATAAAATCAATGAAAGTGTGCATATGTGTTTTTTTGTCATCTATATATAGAACAAAACTCGGTTTTGTGATCTTGATCATAACAATTCATTGATGAGGAATATAAGAAACCAATACCTTGATATTATATCTGTGATACGAGAATGTGCATAGCTTGGTTTAATGATCATTTTGTTTGCGTGAGAGAACCCATTACTTACCTAACAATATGTAATAAAAACCAAGGATTACTGCTCTATCATTCATTTTGATGTCAAAGTAAAATGTGTATACAAGGACCTTCCATAGGTTTTCCATACGTCTTTAAACATGTATGTTCAAAAGATACATGTTCAAAACATATATGTTTTAATTAGTGGGATCTAACTAATGAAAACCATATATGTTATGTATTTTAACAAGTTTGCATACATGTTTTAGTAGTTACATATATGTATTTCAACACAATTCTATTTTAATAATATCAGCGTTGCTAATTTTTGTACTTTTTTTTAACAGGTGTAATTACAAGAATGTTCACGGCTACGAGCATGCATATATGTCCGACTGTTAAAAGAATGTTGACGGCCGCTTCTAAAAATGATGATAACAATGAGTGTGCACATATGTCCATTTGTGTTGAATATTACGTGTATAGATTGATTAGATTCATGTATTTATATTTTTTAAAAATTTGTATTTTAATTGTATTTCAATCGATATTGAAGTTTGTATATAACATTTATGTTCTTGGTTGTCATAAATTTCATTATATTAAAAAACCTATATGCACCAAACTATTTCTGGAAACATATATTGTACAAAATCTAGAAATATGCTATCTTAAAAAAACATATATGCACTAAACATGCTAGCTTAAAAACATATATGCACTAAATCTGCTAGCTTAATAACATATATGCACTAAACCTAGAAAATGCTATCCTTAAAAAAAAAAAAAAAAAAAAAAAAAAATTAATATTTAAATTTTTTTTGATATTTTCAAAATGTCATTTTGCATTGATATGTTGCACACTATGCATTATTAAGGGTACATAAGTGGTTCTCGCATTCTCGCAGATAAGATGGGTTACGAAAATAAAGGACTCTATATATATATATATATATATATATATATATATATATATATATATATATATATATATATATATATATATATATATATATATATATGAATTCGGTTTTCGGTTCGGTTTTGGTTTGGATCCTTAAACCCATAACCGAACCGAGAACCGAATATTTAATTCGGTTCGGTTCGGTTTTGGCAAATTCGGTTCAGTTACGAGTCCGATTCGGTTATTTTCGGTTCGGTTCGGTTTCGGTTTTCAGTTTATTCGGGTATTACCCAACCCATGAACACCCCTAAAGTGAAGTAGTGAATGAGGCTATTATTACTTTAGAGTAAACGGCAAAAATCATCCTTGTGGTTTGTTAAATTTGGCATTAATCATTTTTCGTCGATACTATTGACATCTTTGACAGGCTAAACCCCGACACGTTACATCCTTGATGAAACGGCCCTTTTTAGTTTAACCAAAAAAATTGCGATTTACATGACCGAAAATGAACTTCTGTTACTAATCATTAAATTAGTATAATTATGTTACAAACCAGCCCCTGAAAGTACTTTTAAATGAAGGTAGACTCAAAACCTTTAAAATGATAGGTGACACGACTTCCAATGAGCCACTGTTGTTTTCATACGAAATAATGAAAACGACCAAATCTGGAAAATACTATATGGCATAAGGCTTTATGCTTCTGGCACACAGCCGTATGGTCTAATCAGAAAGTTATGTAACACGCATACACATTTATGGTCAAAAGTGTATGGCTTTATGCCCATGTATCAGAAGCTATCCCAATAATACACTTTATACATTATCTGAAAACTCGACTTCCAAGATTCTATAAATCATAAAAACTTCCAGAAAGGATTAACCAACATACACTTCATTAATACATATAAATTTTGTCTCAAAGACCCGCGGAAACATGCTTTACATGGTTTGCTAAACACCATTTTTGACCCGTTTGCATACACTATAACACAAATAGCTATAAAAAAAGACCTTGACACTTGACAATAACCTTACAAACCTTTTAAAGACACTTAAACATCAACTTTTTGGTTCAACGTGATGCAGCTCGGTATCTAGTACTAAGCTCATACACATATCCAAACACTTCCAACTCATGCTTTAATCTTATGCATTTACGAAAGCTTTACCTCCTTCATTAGAACCTACAAAACGGTTAAACACCTAAACCGTAAGCGAAAGGCTTAGTAAGTAAACGACAATAACATGTTATCATATATCATTCACACATTATGCATCATAAACCGTTAACTTTAATGCATAAGACTAATCCACTATTACTTGCAAAAACCAATGGTCCAACACATCATAATCACTAACACATACCTATAACCACTTGAAGCATCACCATTCTATAACATCAAAGTCAACACATCCTTAACTTCATCCACTACTAATCTACTTCATTTTTATGCTAGTTGTGCCAAACTAGCTTCCTACCATCTTTAAACTAAACACATAAAACGCAAACCTTCCAAACATTAACAAAATGAACTACATATATACAAAGTGATAAAATCAATATAATTCTCTATTATAACCGGTTTACTTACCTCACATCTAAGCTAGTTTACCAACAAATCACCATCATCTTCTTGTTTTACTCATAATCCATAATTATTACATAAAAACGAGAAATAATAAATAAAAAGGCCATTCCATTTTGACAAAAGCCCCACACCCAAGTTCCATAGCTTTTGGTACGCTATCCCGATCATGATTTTCCTACCCCAGAGGGAAAGGCCATTCCCTTATTGGGCCTTTTGGGCCGGTTGTGGGCGAGGAGGGATTCGAACCCCCGACACAGTGGTTCGTAGCCACGTGCTCTAATCCTCCCTTGATAGAGCGATGAGCTTACTTAAATAGAGTGTTATCCTCAGTAATTACTTAAAAGAGAACCTTGCACCAGAACACATAATAAGGGTTTATATAACTCGTTTAACACCCTTTATCATTCCTTAACATTATATTATCATATCTTGATCATGTGATGAAAACCCTCAATTACCAATTTCATTAAATCATTAATTGACCTTAACGCATTATCACAAACACCTCAATACTTGCTTTAGAATAAGAATTATCCAAAAATCTCAATTTGGTACATGAACCATAACTCATGATTCATCAAATAAATCAAAATGGGATCACTTACTTGTAGTAGATTATTGCTAGGTACATAGGTTTGCAAACACTCTTAATTCTTCATCTAAGAATCATCATAGTTTTGGTCTTCCCTTCTTTTCTTTCTCTCTTTGTTGACACCACACAACAATACACAAGACTATAACACTAAATGCTAGGATATATCTAATTATAAATTATTTACAACTTTGATCCTTTAGGAATAATGGTCCCTTAAGTATTTTTGCTCCCTATTTGTACACATAGTACTTTCTAAAACCATTTAGATAATACATTAACTTATAGTTTAACTATCGGGTTTGGCTAACTCATCACATAAAGAATTCAAACTTATAAAGTCTAGTAAAACTTACTCGATGGCATTCTCGTAATATCATACTTAAAGCCCGGTTTTGGGGTGTTACAAATCTACTCCCTTATTGGATTATTTAGATTTTATCCCTGAAATCTTATTTGCTTAACGCTTGTAACCATTCGCAAACTTGTCCACACCTTTAATTCCATTTTCTCTTAACATATTAAAACATATCCGATCAATTGCAACAATCTATATGATTTTGCGATACTAACTATACTATAACATAGTCATTTACCCTAATCCGCACTACTTTAAGCTCATTCTTATCATATTTCGACCCTTTCTAATGACTCTATGTTATTAAAATTGCATTTTTTCATGGCCATTTAATTATTCTATCAACTTTTTCACTATAACACCATGCTCATACTCATTTTCTTTCTAAAATTTTCAATCAAAGACTATATGTCACTTGGAGAATTCACTATTTTGCCATTACATAAATCAAACTTTGAATAACATTTTCAAAATTTTCATAATTTCTACTCACTTTCTCTTAACTCCTTGACCTTCACTTAAGCACCTATATCGAAGGTTTTGTATTTTCATCTCAAACTTAAAAGTCGTCATCTAATTCATTTCACACTTATCTTATTTCTTATGACATCTAACTTATTTTAGTTTTCACTTTCTACTCATCTACCCGTACTCATGCCATACATGGTACACATAAGCCCACTCATTTACAATAATTTATTTACATAAAAAGGCGTCCCAATCTATGTAAGTAAGGAATTATAAACTTATAATTCGGCGATATACATTTTCTTTATTTAAATGAAAAGGCGTCTCAGTCCATTTAAATAAATAGATTATAAATCATCCTACTTAAGCATCCCCGACACAACATTCATACTCGTATTGCACCTTCTACCTTTTCTTACTTCGTATTTGTTGACTAAAAAGTCAAACTTTTTCACCTTTCACTTTTCTCATTTCTAGCCTTAGATCCAATCTTATTATAACATTTCCCGAGAGGGACTATAACACATGCTAAAAGGACACCTAAGCTATCCTGCAGGATACCAAAACACACGTCAACAAGGCAATTGGGCTATCCCGTAGGATACCAAAACCCATGCCAAAAGACACCTGGGCTATCCCATGGGATAACAAAACACATGCAAAAAAGGCACTTGGGCTATCCTATAGGATACCAAAACTGTTAGGAATTAGAAATTCCCGGTATTAAAGAGTCGGTCACCTCAAGTATATGTAATCGTTAAGCTCGTAGTCGTAGTTCTTTTAAGTTAAGTAGTAATTTAGTTAAGTAACACCGTGGAGGACGGACGGTCTTTACCCAGCTGTATGCCCGATCCACACCCAAAGTGTGGCGAGTTATGTAAGACTATAAATACTCTACCTTCCAAGGTAGAGTTGGAGCTCATAATAATATCTTTCACTTTCTCTCACTAAGTTCCCTAAACCTCTAACTTTCTCTCTAGAATTCCATCCTATTCGCCACCTTGTGTTATGGTTTGATGTGTATGTGAAAAGTTATATCTTACAATTGGTATCGAGAGCCATGGTTAGATCATATCTTGCACATCTTTGGATTTATAGTGGTTTTAGGTGGTTTTGAGTTTGAAAAGTTTAGTGGTTTTGCATCATTTGGTTGATTTCTTGTGTTAAAGTTTGAATTTTGTTGGTACTTTTGTGTTTAGAATCATCAAAAGTGTTTAGGTTTTCATTTGGTAAGCTTGAATCATCTTGGTTGGGTTGTTTTGGATTGAAAAGTGGTGTTTATATGGTTTTCATGGTAGCGAGTTAGCTCACGGATAACATTTCTTCATAGCGACTTACGGTGTTAAAAGTTAGCGAGTTAGTGCTAGCGAGTTAAAGGACAAGTAGTGGAATCTCCACTACGGTTAGCGACTTAATGGTAGCGAATTAGTCCGTAGCGAGTTGCTCTTTAGCGACTTGCATATCTAGCGACTTGTGTAGCAAATCATCGCACAAATTTGGCTAGCGACTTAGTCTATAGCGAGTTACTACTTAGCGACTTGCTCTTTGTTGGCGACTTGGGATTCTAGCGACTTAGGCGTGTAGCGAGTTAAGGGTTAGCGACTTAGTGCACTTATTTCTAGCGACTTAGTGCATTATTTGGTAGCGAGTTAGCACTTTATCATCTAGCAACTTGAGTGATTGTTTACGGTTTTCTCTTGATTTAGTAAAATCCGTGAAAGAATCTATTTCCGGTTTAATCATAGAGTTATAAAATCCCGTATAATCATTAACATGTCTACCAACATTCCCACTGTTCCCACCGTTATCTCCATTGTTGTCGAGGATGTTCAAGCGGTGGCTCGGATACTCGCCCACCAATGCTTGACAGAATCGACTACGATTCTTGGGCTCAACGAATCGATTGTATTGTCTTGGAAAGGAAAATGGTGTAAACATTCTCAAATCCATTGATGAAGGACCATATCGAGTTGAAACGACTAGAGACATACTTGATACTAATGAAGATGGTACTCTGCTCTACGGAATGGACGGACCTAAGATGTACAATGAGCTTGATAATGAGGAGAAAAGAGATTCGATGCGAGATATCGGGGCTTCAAACATTGTTCTTCAAGGTCTTCCTAAAGACATCTACAAGTCGATCAATCATAACACCGATGCAAAGGTCTGTTTGGGATAACGTTAAGATGCTTCTCTCGTGTTCGAACTAACTATGGAAGGCAGGGAATCCCAACTCTATGATGAATTTGAGCACTTCAAGATGAAACCGGATGAGAGTGTCTATGAGTACTATGTGAGATTTCATAAGTTAGTGAATGACATGAGGAACATCAAGATGACTATGCCTAACATTCGGTTGAACTCAAAGTTTGTGAACAACATGAATCCCGAATGGCACAAGTTTGTCACATCGTGAAACTCACTAAAGGATTGAAGCATACAAACTATGAGCAACTCTATGCCTTCCTCCTTGAGAATGAAAGACATGCTATGTTTGAAAAGTTGATTCTCAATCGTTCAAAACCAACGAGGTGAGACAAGTTCGTCTAATGACTCAACGACTTTCTACTCAAACATTGGAATCACAACCAAAGCATCACAAGTCATTCCTTGGGTAATGGTAATCACAAACTCATCCACGACCCTCGGTTCAAACAAGGCGATCTTGATGCACGCGTGGATAACATCGTTAATCAACTAGCTCTACTCATTAGTCAAAACATGAACTCTCCCACAAACCAACAACAACCTCGAACCGCATCTAACCCACATAATCAAGCCATTTGTTAAAGATGGAAGGATCGTGGTGCAACCATTCAGAAAGACAAGATGATCGGGGAGAGGTGGAGCGGGAGAGGTTATGTTGGAAACCGAATCGAGGAAGAAATGGTAACCAAGGTCAAGCTAAGCCAATCAAATGCTTTAAGCTGTGGTGGTGAGGACATTTGCAAGGCGCACATCTCCAAAGCGTCCACAAAATGCCGAATACTTGAGATAAGATGTTCTTGGCTCAAGCTCGGGACAATGGTGCTACTTTGAATGAAGAGGAACTTTGTTTCTTCTTGAAGGCAATGCCAAGACCTATGATGCGAGATGTAGATGAGCAGCCCATTCGGAGATAGGTCACAATCATCAAAATGCCTTTCAAGTAGGTGATCGCGATGCTTACGACTACGATGTGGATGATGGACCCTCTGCACACACAATATTTATGGCTAGCATCTCTCCCATGGTGTCTCCCAAGGTCACTTCTTCACCACAAGTGGCCCATCAAAGGACAAACTCATCTACGAGGTATTAAAGCTATATGATGATCTTGATGTGCAGCAGATGCATGACAAAGTACAACCAACCGAAACTTTTGAATCAAATATTGAAAATACGGGTAATATCAATATTGTCCCATATGATCAATACGAGAAACAAAGTGAAAGTGAAGTTGTACCTAGTGATGCATCTTCTGCGATCAACAATGACTATGTTTTGATGAATTCACCGCATGTGCTCCGATGATTCCATTATCTCCGAACTAAATGCCTATAAGGAACGTGTTGCCATTTATGAACAACGTGCAAAATTTGAGTTGACCACTCGTGAGCGGAAATGGATGACCAAGCACGTCTGATGAATTAGAAAAAGTAATTTTAGAAGAAGTATTGAAACAAGAATTAAATTCTTTGCAAGAAAAACTTTCTAAAACAACTAAGCAAAACAAGAACTTCAAGAAAACGTGAAAATGCTTAAGCAAGAATTTAATGCAAAAGAATCAAAGCTCTTGAGAGATTTTCTAATCGAAAACTTTGAAAAACAAACTTGAAAACAAGTTGTACATACAAGGAAACACCATTCGATCGCTTCACATGGTCACCAAACATCGAGTCTTAAGCGATAAGCATAGCATTCCCTTGTTGAGGAACCAAATCCAGAGGTAATCAAAAGGCTAGAAATGCTCATAAGGTGATTTATGATGGTAATGAAATTCTTAAGCCTAGGCGAAACCTAGTTGCGTTGAGTGCACCGAGGAAGATAAGAAATCGATGAAGTCACTAGGAAAGGATGAACAAAAACTAGATGACCCCAAATGCAAAGAGAAGAACATAAATATCACTCCTCATGATTATAAGAAGGAAAACTGGATTGCATTAAACAAGTTTAAGCCTCGAGACTTTGTTGACTCCCGAACAAGTCTTCGGAAAATGGATTTAGATAAGCGAAAGTCGAAAATATTGTAGAAACAAATCCTCCCTTTGGAAAATGCCTAAAGCTACATGTATCCTCCCAACACACCAATGCATCTTGTTCCTAGAACAATTGCCACTAAAAGCAATATCTTAATTAGCCAATCGTTATTTTTCAACTATTTGTTGATTTTGAGAAAACTTGCAAGAAAAGGATCACACCCACTGGCATTCTTGAAGGAGAAAGGGTTTTGAACAAATGAAAGAATGTTATTTAAGCGAGGTCATGCCCTTCTTTAAACTTTTAAAGGAACACTTTGAGAGTCTTAAAAGGGATAGAAACCGACATTAAGGGAATGGAAAAGGAATTTGATGCAATAATAGTTGAAATTAGTGATTATGAGCGTGCATTAAAATATAATGAGATCGAGAGGAAGAACTTGCATACATTGAATGAGAATCTTATTCTTGAATGTGTTGCTCAAGATGTCTTTTCAACGCTTCAAATTGCTCTATTAATGCTTCCAAATTTCATGAACTATCTGTGGCCCGAAAGTCTCCCATGATCGTGTCATTGAGCTTGAAAAACTAATTCTAAACTTAATGAGAAAATTGAACTGGATGATCATGACAATTTGGTTAAACATTTTCTAAACTAGAAGTTGAGTATTTTAATCTACAACTAAAATATCAACATCTCAAAGAAAATGTCAAAACTTCAAATTTCAAGACATCTTCGGATGTTCCGAGTTTGATGCGAGTTTTCAAATAAACAAACGAGATGAACAGATTCATGCTCAGTGTAACACGATCAGAAAGTTGAAAGTCCAAATCTCTCAATTAAAGGGTCAAACGAACAATATGACAGGTTCCCAAATGCCTCCTTCTTTAGATTCTCAGAATTCTCAAACGTTTCATCTTCAAAACCTAGTAAATGCTTTACAAAAGGAAAACGAAAGTTTCCTAGAAGAGAATGAAAAGGTTAAACGTCATTTCAATGAGTTGTTTGAATCAATTAAAGTCACTCGTAACAAACACAACGAACAAATAACTTCATTGCAAAAGGAAATTGAGAATCAAGAGTCGTAAAAGGAAAATGCCAATGATCAATGCGAGAATGTTGTATCTAAGGTTCACTCGGTAATAAATCTACTTTATCTCGTGACATATGTCCCCTCACCTAAGGAACAACAAACTTGCCATTCAAACATATTTCTCATCCCTTAAGGATTGCTTAGAATGCTGCGTGAGATTGTTGAAGAGGATAAGCTAGAGAAACCTCATGATAATGCAATTGGACATGCATGCTTATATGCCAAACGATCTCAAGAAATCTTAGAATGTTTGATCACTATATGCCCAAAGACATTAGGTGAGAGAGTTAACCCCTTGATTCCATGCTCAATGCCTAAGGCCAAACATGACATGCACTCGATTCCCAATAGTTTGAATGCGAGGAGTAGTGCACCGGTGAGTAGTTCGATTTTAGATCCATCAATACTAGGAAAGTGAACTCAAATGTGCCTCCTAGGAGTACTAATCTCGTACCTCTAATGTTAAGAAAGTGAACACGAGTGCACTGCATGTAGCTCGGATCCCAAAGACATCTAAGCAGTGGTGCAAAGAGTAGTAAAACAAACTAATGTTCCCATTCCTACAGAGAGTAATCGGTGACATTAAAGGGAGCGGTCAAAGTCTCAAGACAATACAAGGAATGATAGGACCTCTCAAGCTAAGAATGTGCCTTTGGAAGAGAGTAGAAGAACAATCTAGGAACCTTAAGTTTGAATCGAATAAAGCGAATCGTGTTGATTCTAGTATTAGCCATAGGCGTCTTGTAATTAATTCGAATTCGATGCTACTTGCAAACCTTGTCTCGATGATTGCTTGAATTACATTTCTAATCATGAATGTGATGTTAATGTTTTGACTAATAATGTTAATTGTCCGATTAATGTTGTTAATGCTAAAATTCATGCTAAAAGGCTAAAAGGCAAAAGCGAAGAGAGTTAGAAAACAATGGAAACCCACGGGAAGAACATTATTGAGAATAGGCTTTTATTGGATACCGTTGGTCATAAGACTAATCGATAATGCCCACTAGAAAATGGATGCCTCTTGGTAGAACTATTCCCTAAGAAGTGGTCACATTGTAAATAGGGCTATCTGAGACACTAGTATTGCATCTATTCACAATGATTCCATTACTTCACCGTATCGATATGAATGCTTCTATTTCGATGTGGGTGGTCGGTGTTGCTACTAACCAAATGGAACCCATTCTTGCATGGGGATCCCAAATATCGATTATCCATTCTTGTCTGTGTTCAACTGCGGATCGTTCAAATCGATTACGTGGTACCGGACTCAGTTGTTCCAAGCATATATTGGAGACCGGTCACGCTCATGAACCGTGAGCAAATTCATCGGGACCTATTAGATTTGGTAATGATCATTTCGGTGCTATTATGGGTTATGGAGATTATGTTGTTGGTGATAGTGTCATCTCCGAGTGTATTATGTGGAAGGTTTAGGTCATAATCTTCTCTGTTGGTCAATTACGTGATTACGATCTAGAAGTAGCCTTGAAAACATACCGCTTTGTTAGAGATCTTAATGGAAAGGAACTGCTGAAAGGGACTCGTGGCTCAAACCTTTACACTATCTCTATCGATGACATGATGAGAGCTTCACCAATCTGCTTGTTATCAAAGGCTTCTAAAACAAAGTCATGGTTATGGCATCGTCGTCTCAATCACTTGAACTTGGCACCATCAACGATCTCTCCGAGAAAGGACTTAGTTGTAGGTCTACCTAGACTAAAGTATGAAAAGGATCATCTTTGTTCGGCATGTCAATTGGGAAAAAGCAAGAAGTATGCCCATAAACCCAAACCTACTAACTCGTCACGAAGTTCTTCATATGATTCATATGGATTTATGTGGACCAATGAGGGTGCATAATATCTTTGGAAAGAAATATGTGTTAGTTGTGGTTGATGATTATTCTAGATTCACCGGTCAAGTTCTTAAGGACAAAGGATGAAACTCCCGATATCATCATCAAACTCATCAAACAATTGCGAGTTAGACTAAACAAAAGCGTCGAATCATCGAGCAGACAATGGAACCGAGTTTGTCAACAAACAACTTAGTGAATTCTATGAAAGCGTTGGAATCGACCATCAAAGAAGTGTTCCACGAACCCCTCAACGAGCGGTGTAGTTGAAAGACGAAATCGCACTCTTGTTGAAGTCGCTAGAACAATCTTGATCTACTCAAAGGTTCCAATGTTTCTGCGGGTGAAGCAATTGCCACTGCATGCTACACACAAAATCGTTCCACGATTCACACCATTCATGGAAAAACTCCATACGAACTTGTCCACAACAGAAACCTAATTTATCTTTCCTTCGTGTGTTTGGTGCATTGTGCTATCCAACTAATGAAGGTCAAGACTTGGTAAACTTAGAGCTAAAGGCGACATTGGAGTATTTGTAGGATATGCACCAAACAAAAGGGATACCGAATCTACAACAAAAGAACCCGAAATATCATGGAAACAATTCACGTTACGTTTGATGAGTGACCGGTCAAATGGCTCACGGACACTCCACTCGGACCCGCACTTCAAAACAGTCCTATTGGTTCATCCCTTGTTCCAAACTCCCACATGAAACGCCATATGTACCTCCATCCGAAGATGATGTAAAGAAATTGTTTGATCCAATGTTTGATGAACTGTATGAGTCTACTACTAATGAGGTCTTGATCCTTCAATGAAGATGCTCATATTCCGTTGAATGAAGTCAATCCATCGGGCCAGATGTCGTAAGTCAAGAAGCACTGCTGCGATCCTTGATCTCATCTACAAATCATCATTCTTCAAATGTACATCATGGAAATGTTTCGCATCAATGATGAAGTTAATCCCTGCGACTCTCAAGATGCTCCATTTGAAAACATATTTGCTACTCTCGAATCATCGCAGAACCATCTTCTTGAGGAGACATCGACTCGACTACCTCGGTTCCTCAACAAATGCCACATGAACACCTCGGAAAATGGACTCACGATCATCCATTAGACAACATCATTGGTAATCCCTCCCGTCTGTATCAACCCGGAAGCAACTCGCAACCGATGCCTTATGGTGCTTCTTCAACT
Organism: Chrysanthemum lavandulifolium; assembly: GCA_022545495.1. Lineage (NCBI taxonomy): Eukaryota > Viridiplantae > Streptophyta > Magnoliopsida > Asterales > Asteraceae > Chrysanthemum > Chrysanthemum lavandulifolium. Next base: position 74,665,710 of record CM040239.1, on the reverse strand, counting down.
CCGTATTATCTAAGATCGAACCAAAAGATGTTAAAAGCGCTATGAATGAAGATAGGCGGTTCAATGCTATGCAAGATGAAATTCATGAGTTTGATCGACTTGATGTATGGGAGTTAGTACCGCTCCGAGCGTGCTATGATTATAGCTCTAAAATGGATCTTCAAAGTAAAACTTGATGAGCATGGTGATGTGTTGAAGAACAAGGCTCGATTAGTTGCTAAAGGATATCGTCAAGAGGAGGGTATAGACTTTGAAGAATCTTTTGCTCCAGTTGCTCGAATCGAGGCCATCGAATCTTTCGGCTAATCTCGCTAGCAAGAACATGGTGGTTTATCGGATGGATGTAAAGACGGCATTTCTAAGCGGAGATCTTAAAGAAGTCGTCTCGTCCACCAACTCGAAGGATTTGTGAATCAAGAGCATCCTACTCACGTTTATCGTTTGAAGAAGGCTCTTTACGGTTTAAAGCAAGCTCCAAGGGCTTGGTATGATACACTATCAAAGTTTCTTCTATCAACCGGATTCATCAAAGGCGATTGATCCTACATTGTTCACCGAAGTCGTGCAAACATTTGATTCATGTTCAAATTTATGTTGATGATATTATTTTTGCCTCGACCGACCCAATGGAATGTGATCGTTTTCAAATGAAATGAGTTCAAAGTTTCAAATGTCAATGATGGGACAAATGTCATTTTCTTGGGATTACAAATTTCTCAAAGTCCGGAGGCATTTTCATAAATCAATCTAAATATGCAATGAGATTTTAAAGAAATTTGGATTTGATTCAAGTGACCTGTTGACACCCCATGATTGACCGAACCAAACTAGATGAGGACCTCTCGGGATCATGATTGACCAAACTAAATATCAGTATGATTGGATCCCGATGTATCTCACGCTAGTAGACCGGACATTTTGTTCTCTGTGTGCATGTGTGCAAGATACCGAGCTAAGCCTACTAAAAAGCACCTTGAAGCGATTAAGCGGGTCTTCGGTATCTCCAAGGAACCATCAATATGGGACTATGGTACCGAAGGACACGGTATGTCACTAACGGCCTATCGCGATGCCGATCATGCAGTTGTCAAGATACACGTCAAATACGTCGGGAGGTGCTCGGTTTTGGGTGATAAGCTTGTGAGTGGTCTTCAAAAAGCAAATGAGTACTTCTATTTCCTCTACAGAGGTGAATACATAGCCATGTCATCTTGTTGTGCTCAAATCCTATGGATGAGATCTCAATTATCGACTATGGCTTTGAATTCAACAAAATCCTCTGTCTTGTGATAATAAAGTGCTATTGCTCTCTCATGCAACAACGTTCAACACTCAAGAGCAAAGCATATCGACATTCGACATCATTTCATCGAGGAACAGGTGGAAAAAGGTGTGGTGGAACTATATTTTGTGAGGTGCGAATATCGGTTAGCGGACATCTTCACCAAAGCTCTTCCAAGAGAACGTTTTGAGTTTATTCTTCCACGCCTTGGTTTGAAAAGTCTTCAACGAAACTCTCAAACGTCTTGAGGAGGAAGGCGAGGAGTAAAGGTCTATCTTCATCTATCTTACGTAAATACTTATTTGAAAAACAAAATACAAAATTATAAAACCTTCAAAATCAAATAGAAAATTATAAAACTTTCAAAATCCATAAAAATCGAAAAATCGAAAAATCTTCAAAAATATTGTCATTTTGTCATGTTTCTCTCGGTTCGTTAATATCTACGGACTTTGTGTTGTCATTCAAAGAATGACACGGGTCTTTAGATGTTGTTCGAATTCTTAAAAAAAAAAAAAAAAAAAAAAAAATCAAAAAATATTTTTGGGAGAAAGAGAAATGGTTTATTGTCATTTTCGAGCAATAACCGGTTTTAAATGAAAGAACGAGCCATGTTTCACCATGTTTTCAAATTCCATGCTCGATTCTATAAACATTTATCTCTTGAAAACCAAATGCTTTGAAAAATAACTCAAACTCTATTTTGATAATCATCGGGACTTATTTGTCAAAATCTCTATCTCAATCAACAACCTCGTCATTGATTGAGGGAGAATGATTTCAATTAAATTAAAAAGTTATTTGGCATTAAATTGTTTTCATAAGATATACATGCATGTTTTATAAATGGAGTTTAAAGTCTTAAAAATCGATCCATATCGGTTAAAACACTTTCACAATCAAGTCACAATTCTCCTTAAAAGCTTTCAAAATCAATTTAAATCTATACGAGATCACAAATCTCAAATGATTTGATAATTGTGATCGGGGAGAATGTGTGATTTAAATTGGATTTAAAGCGATAATCGTGTAAATGGTTATAAAAGAATGTACATCTGTCCTTCTCACATGTGACAAACGTTTTCAATTTTTCCTTGCACATGTTGAGGGGTGCATCTATCTTAAAACCTCGATTTAAAACATGATCATTTATCCCATGTGCGGTTCCTCTAGTATGTGCAAAACTCTTTTCAAACCTCGAGGCACATATTGAGGGGAGCAAATTTAAGGAAACCTCATCCTTCCGGAATTGCTATATCTACTTGATTTGTTGAGGAAGTGATGTTGATATCTTTAGAAAATGGTAATCAAAAGAAGTTAATTCTTTCTCCCGCCTCCGTGTGCAAAACATTTTCAATACTTGATGCACATGTTGAGGGGAGTTCTCGTTCTAAAATATCAAAAACAATTCAGTACAAAAGCTTTGATAATATATCACGTATCCGAATTGATTTTCAAATGGTTTTCAATTGGATCCATTGGCGGATGAACAATACCAAATAGACCGACCAACTTTACTTCATGTGCGGTGATATAAGGATGATAAGGTTAGGTATGTGTTCCCATGATCCGCGAACCGGAGGGATCTACCGAGGACAATCCACTAGTTAGTGTAGAAGTCCTTAGGTATGATGATAAAAGGAGAAAATGAGATATGGGAAGAGTGCGGTCTAAGACCGAGCTAGTCTTGGAATAAACCCAACAAGGTTCTAGCTAGGAAGTCTCGGTAAGCTTGAAGGGGTTGAAGAATTAAAAGAATTGAATGTAAAAGGGTGAAAACAAATAGCCCTCCATTTATTCAACCTTAGGGCGAAACCGGGTTCAATTCATATGCTCACGATGGTAACATCGGTATTGAAGACAAGACGTCATGGACCCAAAGGTGGCTTGCGCACTTCAACTTTCAAACCACTCAAGTTCCTCTTAAAAGGACTTGTTTCATTCTCACGGGAACCGACATTATCTATCGACTTTCTCTTAGAGATGGTTGATATTGAAAAAAGGAGACCTCTCCCTAGTCTCCGTTATAGGATCCAAATATGCACAAATTGAGTCTAGAGCCACGAGATCATCAATAAATCTCATTAGGACACTTTCAATGAAGACTCTGTTTCACACAATGTGGAAAGAGATTATATCTTGAGTCCCACGCATTATCCTTGTGGTTTTGCGGAACATCCGAGTGATATGTTTACATATTCACAATGAAGATGGAAAGCCTTCGGAGCCAACATCAAACAAGCTCACGGTAGGTGGCATGTGAGATCTATTTTATAGATCAACCATGTGACAACCGAACAGAAACAATGGGGCGATTCAATATCTTGAATCAAACTGGTTCGAGTTAGGGATTGACGGATACCTTTGAAAACCGGTCTTTGTGCTTATAAACTCTTTTCTTTAGCACATCGATCGTGTACTAATTTTTCAAACCAAAAGGTATTTTTACGATTGATAATTGATTTTCAATAAAACCTTGTTTGTATTGCAAAAACAATTTCTATTGAGCAATACACGATTGTTTTCAAATCTCTTTCTTCAATCGGTGGACTTAAAATTATTTGGTTCACTCACTCCGTGTTGTCTTCTTTGAGGCGTTCGGTTTGAGAACGACTAGAACATTGCGAAACCCTGTCAAGGAGATTCTTAGGAATCCTACCGATCACAGCAAGATTTATCTTGATCAACGGGAACCGTGGGCGTGTACCTCAATTCATCGAAAGTGGTCAAAGACACTTTCGTGCGATTGTTGCTAATCGTTGTATGCAGTACGCCCGACGTTTGCGGTGATCGAATGAAGCGGTCAATCCATAGCCGCATGCTCACTTAACACATTCATCTCAAAAGAAATCATGATTAGTGCATCAATGACTCGATATTTTCACACCAAGCTTCGCTACGCTGCGCCAATATCGTGATTCAACAAATGCTTCCGCTACTCGATGAGAAGATATCATGATCCGAATGTGAGCATGTCGGTCCCAATGTCACAACACCACAATGGATGTCTCGAGATTTTTGATAGTGATGATCTCCAAAGATGGCTCAAACTTATAATCACGTGGATCGATAAAGACCTCCACTTGGAATAACCAAACATGCAATGTGAAGAATCAATGACTACGAGCTTATGAGCAAAGGACTACATCAAGAATGCAAGATCAACTGTTAATGTAATATCTATTTGTATTCAATGTAATTTTGGTACATAATTGAGGTGACCTCCTTAGGGAGATTGTTAGGAATTAGAAATTCCGGTATTAAAGAGTCGGTCACCTCAAGTATATGTAATCGTTAAAGCTCATAGTCGTAGTTCTTTTAAGTTAAGTAGTAATTTAGTTAAGTAACACCGTGGAGGACAGACGGGTCTTTACCCATCTGTATGCACGATCCACACCCAAAGTGTGGCGAGTTATGTAAGACTATAAATACTCTACCTTCCAAGGTAGAGTTGGAGCTCATAATAATATCTTTCACTTTCTCTCACTAAGTTCCCTAAACCTCTAACTTTCTCTCTCTAGAATTCCATCCTATTCGCCACCTTGTGTTATGGTTTGATGTGTATGTGAAAAGTTATATCTTACAAAAACTCATGCCAAAAGACACATGGGCTATCCCGTAGGATACTAAAATACATGCCAAAAAGGCACCTGGGCTATCCCATAGGATACCAAAACACGCCAAAAAGGCACATGGGCTATCCCGTAGGATACCAAAACTAGAGCATTAAATCCAAGCTATCCCTAGGGAAGAGGATCAAGCTGGCCCTTGCGAACAACTTGATGCACTATCTCCCTTCAACCCTTTGAGTGAATTCCTTGTACGACATTCCTAGACATAGTATATAGAAACACTAGTATATAGAAAGACTATTTCTTTAGCATCTTCACACATTTTATCATTTATGTACTTTTCTCATTTTGATTCTCTTATTGCATTACGTAATTTTCAACACACACGCCATTACCTCCTTTTTAATTTTAGACAAGATCTAAATGATACTTGTCAATTTTACAATTCACACATTTTCTATGTGTTCTCACAATGCCCTTTACTTTTACCCGTCAACCTCTAGTTGACCATGTTCTCCATTTATACTATCATATTATTTAATCTACTCGACTTTCTACGCATATAAACCTTACATTGGTTTATTATATAACACTTTCATGAATATAATTTACAACATCACACACATCCCATATATCTACATGATCCTAGTCATGTGTTACAATTCATCTTGCGCATTTTATACCACTTAACATTTCTAGTGCAACCTTTCTTATGCATCATTACTATTCATCACATTTACTCACGTTTCGCTATCATAGTTTACTCATCATGTTTTCTATATAACATGATTTCATCTTCTCACTATCATAAACTTAAACCTCATCACTTTTTTATATTTATGCATTAGGTACTTAAACCCGTTTTATTCCATCTCTATTATTATACACTATCATCATTCATTTAACATGAAATACCAATTAGACCATATATTGGTCATTAGTCCTTACATAGATCATACTTATATTCTTATACATCAATTCAAATTCCAAAGACTCTTCATTCACACAAACATACAACTTACATTTGACATTAACCACAAGTATCACGATACCATAAAACACTAATGAGCTATTTCACCCATGGCTAATAGTTAGTGTAAGGGCAAACTAAGTACTTTATTATACTTAAATCGGCAAGTTGACTCAATATCATATTTAGTGTATGCGTCTTGGAACGCTTCTGAGAGGACTCTCTCTAAAGTGGTTAATTGTATTCTTCAATGCAATTAAGGAACTACGTATTTAGGATTATTCTATCCTAGGGGCAACGACATATAAATCACATTATATGTCGTCTATGATAATTTGAGAAAGTGTGGGGAAACTTCAGCAATACTTGTTCGATAACCCTTGGTTTTTGAGAAAAACAAATTGCTCTCACTACAACCACAATCAAAGCCAAATGCGTAATTGCCGAAAAGGCACGTCTATTAATCAATATGGATGACACAAACTCTTAACGAATTAGTCATCACTCTCAAGAATGAATTGATAGATGAAGACGCGATTGACCTCATAATAACCCCATGCAAATCTCGCATTCTTTTCTGACACTCACATCTTTCATCTATTTGTTAGTTACCACTCATGTACCTCATTTTAAGTGTCGTCTTCTATCTCTCCTACATTCCTTCTAAACTTGACTCTACTTCAGTACCTATTATAGTGTCAACTCAACGTGTCTTGAATATTCGTCTCTGTTATTTATACTATTCCTTCTTTGGTCTCAATCTTTCCCCAAACACTCATTTCCTTATTCTATTGGTTCACGTCATCTCAACTACTCAATCCAAAATTTCCTTAGCTATTTTCTTTTCAATCACTCATAAACGCCTTACTAGCAACGATCCTTTAATTATGAACGGTCCCAGTGACGGTCCTTTATATTTATGGGACCATCTATTGTTATCAAGACAGACCCCGTTTTTCTTTCTTACTTACAGAAACCAAAATCCAAACACCCCCTCTTGCAGCAGTAGCGACGAATAAACACAAAACCACCCAAGCCTTCTAATCCCCATTAAAACTTAAAATTAAACACTCCAAAATCAAAGATTATCAATCATTCTTTCATTCTAAACATCAATTGTTAGTTATTTCATCAATTCCTTTATTAATTCGAGATTGGCGTTTTTGTGAATATAAAATCAAAAATTGGGGATTTTCAATTTTTCTTGTAATTAATTGTAATTAACACTAAAACTAAACAATGTACAATCATTATCACTCGCCCAGATGTATGATTTATTTAATTAAGCGTGTTTGGAAAGTTTTCAAAATACATGAAAATTCCTAATTCTATTTGTTAAAATCCATCATGTTTAGGAACGTAACAAAAACATAATTATGCATTGTTAATACATCTCAAAAACGTTTTCACAACCATGCATTACCATAGGTTGAATTTTTATAATAAATATAGTTTTCAAACATGGTTTATTAAGTAAAATTGAATTGAGGAGTGTTTTGTTTATCTCATATGGTTAATCAAGATAATCACGACTCCACGTTTTTGTTACATGTAAACATACACTATAACTTCAAGGTAAATCTTGCTAATAATGTATTTTTTTGTAATAGGTGAAAAATGCCTAAACCTACCACTATCGATCACAAGAAACTCGTTCCTATATCCCCATACTCTCTACTCTTTACAGTCCTCTCTTTTATATAATTTTCATTTGATTGAAAGACGATATTCCCATGAGGGTCGAGTAGTCTTCCACGACTATGACGACATGAATTATCTCAATGCTTTGTTTGGGACTATTGACTTTGATTGTCTTTTCAAAATCATTGAGCAAATTGTCCCTCGCTTCGTTCTCGAGTTCTATAGTCAATACAAATTACACATCGATCCCGAGGGCGAACTACATGTCTAGTTCGTATTTCAAAACCAATCTATCTCCTACTTTCTTCCCGTCTCTGGTCAAATTATTGGTGTTCCCACTGAAGGGCATTGCTCATTCTCTAGTGAATGGAGCTTTGATGCTCTATCTAGGAGCTCACCTTTAAGTGGAAAATACGCCACTACACCCCCCACTCCAAATAAAATCAAAATCTATATCTAAAACGATAGGATTGAACCTCTCTTTCGAACTCATAGAGGAATATTGACTCTTATTGAGGACAACCAAATCTTGACGAGAGAGGTTGTTAACAATATGAAGTATTGGGTCAAAATCATTCGCGAGAATGCATTCTTGGTGGGAACCGAGATCATCTTCCAACGTGTCTAGGTCATATGCTCTATTATGTAGTCACTTTCACACCATACAATCCTGCATTCTTTATTGCTAGGAGAATGGATTTTGTTAAGAGGAAAACAGGGTTCAAATTGCCCTATGGCATGTTGTTGACTCGCCTTTATCACTGTGTCACGGATGACTTCCCTCATCTAGTGTCGGAAGAATACCTATTCTATGATCATGTCATGCTTCCACTCACTCAAAACTATGAGTGTATGACAAGATCAGACCTTGGCACTAAAAGGTCCATGCTTCTCGGGTCCTCCTTCGGTGTCTCATCCTCTCATCACAACCATTATGATGATGATGATGAAGGTACCTCCCGTGCTAGTACTCCTTCTCCTACCAGCTTTGTCAAATCTTTGTCAAATAGCGTTCCCCGAGTCTTTCTAGATCCCGAACCTCCAAATCAAACCATGGCAACTATCTTCTCTCGACAAACCAAAATGCTTAACCGTCAACTTCAAATGCGAGAAGAGCACCGGGATGGGCTAAGGTCAATTGCTAAGGGGATCAAGAACATAATGAAAGGGAAAAAGAAGAAGTAACATGCTTAGTTGTATGGTGGAGTTATTATGACTTGCTAACTTTGGTTTTATTGCTTATGTTTCTTATTTGACTTAGTTAAACTATGATGTATCTGGTATTCATCCTTCGGATGTGTTTAGACTTGGTTACATTATAACATGTTTCCTACTTGATTGCATGATTATTTATTGGATTTGTTTGGAATGTATTAATATTTAACTTAATTTGGTAGTTTTATACCATTGTGCAGAAATCTGTGTGGTTAGATATTGACTTAGCTGGAAGTTGCAAAAACTGAAAACTGGGAAAAATCTGGCAACTCTCTGGTGACGGTCCCATAAATATGGAGACGGTCTCAGATATATAAAGGACCGTCCCCCTGTTTAAGGGACCATCCACAGTGGTCACAGAATTTTGCTACTGTTTTCTTTTTATGTATTTTTGACCCACTTTATGAATTTCACCACCATTTCCATGATTAGCAAAACAATTTTTAATGCCCTAATTATAGCATGCTTTGCCTGAAACATAATCACATTTGATTATTTAATCACCATTCTTCTTCTTCATCACCATCTTAATTATCTACTTCATCTTCTTCATCTTCTACCATGGCTTCTTCTTCAACCACCACACTACCACCAAACAAAAAACTCAAACTCACCATAATACCACTAAAAGCCATCTTCATTGACCTAACACAAGATGCACTCCCTCACCAAAACTACTCCTTCCTCACCACAAGCACCTAGTGGACCAATCAAAACACCCTCAACAAGAGGAACATCTTCATCCTTTTCAAGACCAAACTATTCTCTCACCATTTATTGGAAATTTATCACCTCTACTTATCCTTTCCAACACACCACATTTGAACACCAACTTATCTCTATCACCAAAAGGGCCTTTGGATTACAATCCTTCTACTCCACCACCATCTCCTATTATGGGCTACCCTATTTCTTACAACTTTTTCAATCACCATAGCATGAGTTGTGCATGTTGTTTTCACAACTTTAACCTAATTTCTTCCCTACAAAATGAGCTCCATTATATGTTTGGCCATCTTGAATACCTTCTCCCTCAACCTCATTTGCCACTAACTCCACTAGCCACCATGCCACCAACTTCGCCACCTTCTTCTCTACCACCTTCCTACCATTTAACTAAACATCTTTGAATGTTTAGTCAAAAAATAATCTAAGACTATCTTTTGGTCCAAGCATGTTCTATGAACTTTTTTTCTTTTTTTTCTTTTTTTTCTTCTAGAAATAGCTTGTAGTTTCTCTTTTCTTTAGTTGGTTTGTAGTGTGTTATGTATGTCTTTATCTATCTTTTATGTATATGCTTCTTTTTATCTCCAATGTATGATCTCTTGCTATGATTAATGAATTTTTATCCTTTTATCTTATGATACTTGTCATAATTGCATTTATAAGATGTAATATTAACTAACTTCAACATGGAAAAAAACTAAAATCACAACATTCTGTCTTAAACAGCTGCACTGGCGGCTATCCTTTAAATAGGGCCGGTCCCTTATATATAAGGGACCGTCCGCATATATTTGGGATCGTCCTTAGTGATTACTTATCTGATTTTTCTCTCTTTTTTCTTCGGACTTCTCTCTCTTATTTTACTTATTGTTAATACAAATAAGCCGTAAAAACGTTTATTTATATTTTACGATCTTCTATTGTTTTGTCGATAACAAACGTAAAATCATATTAACGAAACAAATAAATACGTAAATGGTTTGAACTAATAGTTTCTAACATATTCACATTTTCACATAAAACACTAAAACAAGTATAAGTGATTTTATGATTTAGTAATACATATGTACAACAACTAGTGTTTACATATTTGGATTAAATATACACATAACTAGTATGTAGTATATTGGGTAATATAAATGGGTAGAAACTTAAGTATCACAACCCATTGGGCAAATACATTGAATATAGTTGGGTACAACCCAAAGCCCATAACCCATGGATCTTGACCCATAACCCATTGCATGACATCATGATTATATCACATATGGATAATACCCATAACCCATGGATCAACCCATACCCAAGTGACTAAGTGCATTGCACTCAAAGATACATTGTATCTAGCCAAAGATCCATGGTTCAACCCATGACCCATGACCTATAACCAAAATACCCATGGGTAAAGAGGAGCGTTCCACGAATCCCTAGCTTTGTGCTAGCCGGATCCCAAGTGGAAGGGATCCGGGGAACAATAGGATTTTTCCTCTATAAATAGTGAGCCATTTCTTCATTATTTCTAAGGGTTAATAGACAAAGATGTCACTAAACTTTCAGAAATATTTGTCCTAAGTCACTAATGTTTGTATTCTGTCATCTAGGTCACTATACTTTACGTAACCGGTTATCGTGGATACCGATAGGAAACAACGGTTGTTACTGGGTTAAGGTATACTCGATAGTTTTGGCACATGTTATCTAAGGTACTAAACTTTGCGAAAAATTTGTCCTAAGTCACTAATGTTTCATTCCCGTCATCTAAGGTACTAAACTTTGCGAAAAATTTGTCTTAAGTCACTAATGAAAATTTTGTCCTAAGTCACGAGTTTTGTCCCATTTTTACGTCCGTTTTATCGTTTTATGTTTTCATCCGTTTTATCGTTTTGTCCGTTTTATATGGTTTTATACATTATTTATCGTTTTTCGTTTTCATTCGTTTTATTCGTTTTCATCCGTTTTATTCGTTTTAATCCTTTTTATCGTTTTCGTCCGTTTTCTTACGTTTTCGCCTATTTTCTTATGTTTTCAAACATAAAAAGGGACCAAAAGAATGAAACTATAGAAAACGGGCCAAAACATAAGAAAATGGACGGCGTAAAAATGATTTAAAACGATAAAACGGATGAAAACGAATAAAACGTATGAAACGAATAATAAAACGATAAAAATGTACAAAACCATATAAAACGGACAAAAGCGTAAAAACGGATGAAAACATAAAATGTATAAAGCGGACGTAAAAATGGGACAAAACGGACAAAAGCGTATAAAAGCGGACAAAAGCGTAAAAAACGAACAAAAGCGTATAAAATGAATAAAAGCGATAAATTGTGTATAAAATCGTATAAAGCGTAAAATTTTAAAGGTTCAATAACATGTGCCACAACTCGTGACTTAGGAAAAATTTTCATTAGTGACTTAGGACAAATTTTTAGCAAAGTTTAGTACCTTAGATGACAAGAATGAAACATTAGTGACTTAAGACAAATTTTTCATAAAGTTTAGTGACTTGTTTGTATAGGTTTAGTTATGTATTGGCCACAACGGTTACCAATCCTTGAGTGACTAGGGTGACACTTATAAAAGGTTTAGTAACATATGTGAAAAACCCGTGAAGTATAGTGACCTAGATGACAGAATACAAACATTAGTGACTTAGGACAAATTTTTTTGAAAGTTTAGTAACATTTTTGTATATTAACCCTTATTTCTAACCCCTTTCTAACACACTTTCTCCCCTGAGTTAAATCTCACTAACCTTAGATCCAAGAGATCTATGTTTGTAGTTTTGTTTTTGTGTGATCTTTTAGGTTCCTCTTAAAGGCAAGATCACCACCTTTGAAGTCGAGCAAGCTGAAGTCCATGAGTTGCCATGCTTCCTCATCATCAAGGCTACTGAAGTCTTCTTGTTGATGATTCCTTTATTTCTTCAAAGAAGTGTAGTGTTGAAGACATTAATGAAAGATGTCTCAATTGTCAAGACGAAGATATTAGTGAAGGGTATCTATCGTCTATAGGATAAGCACTTGTGGTAGGTGCTTAGAAATCAAGACAAAGAAGCATTAGTGAAAGGTGCTTAGAAGTCAAGACAAAGAAGCATTAGTGAAAGGTGCTTAGAAGTGAAGACACAAGACATTAGTGAAAGGTGTCTTGTAGATCTAGTCAAAGGCATTAGTGAAAGGTGCCTTAGATGTACATTCGATATGGTGTGTTTCGATGTACAAGATATACTAGTATTAGATCCAAGGATATTGATATCCTTGATGATGTTGTAAAGGAGCAGATCTCCTTTGGGATTAGTCGTTGGTGTAGTGTGGTAGTAGTTCCTCCATTGTAATGGAACTAGGTGCTTAGCCTAGTACCTAATAAAGGGTAGGCGGCGTTGTGAAGGTGTAGTTCACCTTGGGTGAAAGAACTAGGTACTTAGCCTAGTACCTTATAAAGGGTAGGCGACGTTGTGTAGGTGTGGTTCACCTTGGAGTGAAAGAACCCGGTGGTTAGCCTAGCACCGGAAAAAGGGTAGGCGACATTGTGAAGGCTTCTCCGCCATAAGGAGATTGGTGTAGTGTTTACGAACTCTCGAGTAGGTGACTCGGGGAGTGGAGTAGGGCAAGGAACGTGTCCTTGTAGCCGAACCACTATAAATACTCGTGTTGTGGTTTTGTGCTCCTTACTCTTATCTTTTCATTACATATCTTTATATGCTTGTTTATCAACATCTAACACACACAACCAAATAGATTGACATAGGTCGATCTAAATAGTTTAAAAGGAAGTTTTAATTGGTAAAACTATTCAACCCCCCCTTCTAGTTTTCCACAATTGGTATCAGAGCTTCGTTACCAAGTTTCTTGAAGTATATTGTACTTTAAAAACTTGATACGATCCGTGGTTAATTGAAAACTACAAAGAAGGTTTTTCATAAAAACAAACACCATGTCTTTTAAAACTTTATGTTTGGATGTTGATTTGATAACAACATTTTTCCTATTTATTTTTTCATTTAATTGCACTAATCTTCTTTGTCATGTTGATTAGTCAAAACTCATATCCACCAAGCTTTAGGAGTCGCTTGGTAACAAGAATACCTTCCTTAAGAAGGTATCTTAAATGCAAAGGAGCAGGAATAGTCTAAGTGACATTTGTTGTGTCATTTGTAAAGACATTCCTAAGTGCGCTAAAGGTATGATTCTCTTTTTACTTTGCTTGATAAATAAGTATACCTATTTAGGTATTTATATGATTATCTTTTGTGCTAATTACATGTTTTACATGAAGCTTCATTAGGAAGCCTTTTTCTTACATAAGTGTCTTAATTCTCTTCTAAAGTCGTGGTATATAAAACTTATGTTTTGTTTTTCTTTTAATTCAATAATAAAACAAAAAACACGAATTTGAAAAATTCCTCCTTCCCTATAAAAACTCCCACCGCCGACCTATCTATCAAATCCTCACTTTTTCAAATCTTCCAATTTCAAAAATTTCCTCTCACTCAAAAACTTCATCTTCCTCCTCATTCCATCTCAACCGAAACCAAGAAGATCTATCATCAACATGGTTTACATCGCACTCGTGCTCATCGCCTTAACACTCATCGCACTTGTGTTCCCTATGATGAAGTTCACATATGGAGACATTTACTTTGTGTTGTTAATCTACATTGGGATCATATACCCAATCCTTTGTATCATCCTTAGCATTGAAATGCAATATTACTAATAATCTTGTTATCTTTGTTATTATTTATTTTCTTGTGATTTATATGTTTCATATTCCTTCGTGATACATTAGAAGTCATGTATGCATGCTAAATGAAAATGTAGGATAAAACATATTTCATGGTATAAAAACTGTAAAACCTATGTTTTTATCAAAACTATTTCTGCTACTACAGATCCACGGATCCCGGAAGATATACTAGCCGGATCCCTTTTGTAAAAGGACCGTGGGATCCGTCCTACTGGAAAACAGTCCTCATGTAAGATTAAAAACCAATATATTTCTAAATGTAATAATCCACTAGAAAGTCAAAACCTTGAGTAAGTTAAAATGTTAAATACCATTGTTAATAAAAATCTAATAAAAACATTAGATTATTATAGGTTGACCACAAACATCTCTTTTATTAACTTATCATTTCTATAGGTTCAACTATGACGCATGAATATGAGTTTGATTTTTCACTCACTAGCGTCTACACTCCGAACATCTCTCTCGAACCCAACACACCGCAATCATGTTCGTGGGTTCAATAATCTCGAAACCGTCACTTCCACGAAGGACGTGTTGTGAACACCTCTCTACAATTCGAAGAAGGTATCAATACCTCCTTCCGAGCCATAGGACTAGAATGTCTTCTTGAAATCAACGAGAAGATATGTCCAAGGTTCATAATGGAATTCTTAGTCAAGTCGAACTCGTTTCGTAACGAGGATCGCTCTCATCTCTTTGGTTTTATATCAAAACCAAAAGTTCACTCTAACCCTTGGGCATTTTGCTCACATCCTCCGGATTCCAAATCATGGACAATGTGCCTTCACGAAGATTGGTCTCTTGATTCTCTCTTCAACTTTTGTGAAGAAAATAGTCCATATTGTTCACACATACCTCTAGGAAGATTTAAATCGCATAATATGCAAACCTCGACCATATTACTCCGATCCAAACATTATCTTTACAAGGGATATCCAGAAGAGTACAAGCCTCTTGCACTCATCCCACGTGAAAATGTTTGGAGTCTTAGGAAATCGAAAAATTCTTCCCGCTTGTTGTGCTCACATGTTGTCTTGTTTGCTAACACAACAACCATACAATCTCGCCTACTTCTTCGCAAGGCGAATTGCAAATCTTCAAGGATCCAAGAATAAACTCATCCCTTATGGAATGTTCTTGACACGCCTCTATCATAATGTTATGCACTTCCATCCTCAATTTCAAAGTCCGTTATGCGTGCTTGTGAACAAGATGATGGAACCGCTAAACATATCTCTCATGAAGACGTTCTTCATTCTTGATTCCACCAACACTCATCAATCACATAATGATCCTCCTAGCAAAAACACTCAAGAAACCTAGTAGTTAAGTCCATATCAAGATAGGTTGATCTTTCCTACTCATACATAACTCACTAGATCACACTCTAAGGCGATTGTAGATCTACCTTTTCATCCTTAATCCATTACTCTTGATGCTTTTCCATTCTCTCTCGAGGGCAACCGGATTTGGTGGAAAAGAACCCCTCGATCTATCGAAACTTGGGAGGCTCTTAAACTCACACTTCATTTCTTACTTGATCTCTTACGGAACTTTTGCCTACAAGCGTATGCCTTTTGGCCTATGTAATGCTCTGGCACGCCCAGCGATGTATGATGGCCATATTCCACGACATGATCGGAAACAATGGAAGTGTTTATGGATGACTTCTCGGTCATTAGGGTTCTTTTCAATCATGTCTCCCCCTAGATAAAATGCTTCAAAGATGTGAAGACACCAATCTTTGTCTAAAGCGAGGAAGAGCCACTTTATGGTCAAAGAAGGCATTGTCCTTGGCCATAAGATTTCAAAGCAGGGATTGAGGTAGATAGAGCAAAGTCGATGTTATACAATCGCCTCATCCTACTACCGTCAAGGGTATTAGGAGTTTTTGGGTCATCATGGGTTTCTATCAGATTCATTCAAGATTTTCCAAATCGCTACCTATGACCCATCTTCTGAAAAGGATGCTCTTTTATCTTCTCACCCGAGTGCATCGTAGCTTTTGAAACATTGAAGAAAAACTGCTGAACACCCTTCGTTGCTTCCGACGGGACTTGCCTTTTGAGCTCATGTGCGATGCAAGTGATTTTGCTATCGGTGCGGTCCTAGGGCCTTGAAGAAATAAGCATTTTCACCTATTCTCTGTGAGCAAAACTATGGTAGGGCTCAGAACTCATTACACCACCACGGAAAAGAGCTATTAGCCGTGGTGTATGCTTTTGAGAAGTTTCGGCCTTATCTTATCTTGACAAAATGCGTGGTGTATACGGATCACTCGACTCTTAAATATCTCTTTGCAAAACAGGATCAAGCGAGATTGCTTCGTTGGATTCTCTCCTCCAAGAATTTGATATCATCATACGTGATAAAAAGGTGAAAATCTAGCGGTGATCATCTATCCAGTTAGAAAACCCTCACCAAGATGTTTTCGAGAAAAGGATATAAATGAAACATTTCCTGAGACACTCAATGCGGTTTCTTTTCGTGGAAATTCTACCATACCATGGTTTCTCGATTTTGCAAATTACCATGCGGGTAACTTCATGTGTGAAAGGGATGTCGACCAGGAGAAGAATAAATTCTTGAGGATGTTAAACACTATTTACAGGACGACCCTTCTTATTCAAAATATGCGGATCAAGTCATCCAGAAGGTGTGTTTATAGACGAAGCTCTTGACATTCTCAAGCTTGTCATCTTTGGACCACAGGGGCCATCATAGTCAAACTACACCGCGAAAAAGGTGTTTGATTCGGGTTCTATTGGCCCACAATCTATAAGGATGCCACGATTATGTAAAAACACATGGCGCTTGTCGGCGTCGCGTAATATATCTCAAAGGAATGAAATGCCGCAAATGCCATTCAAGTTTGTGAGATATTTGACATATGGGTATTGATTTTATGGGTAGTTTCCATCTTCGTGGTAACAAGTACATACTCGTGGTACATTGATTATCTCGTCAAAGTGGGTTGAAGCAAAAGCTCTACCCACCAATGATCCCGAGTAGTTGTGAAATTTTGAAATCTCTGTTTGCCGATTGGAACTCAAAGGCGATGTCGGTGATCGCGACACATTCTGTAATGACCAATTTGAAAGAGTCATGCAAAAATATGGTGTTACCATCGTCTCTCTCGCATACCACCCCGATCAAGTGGGCGGTGGAAGTTTCAAACCGTGGTCTTAAAGGATTCTTGAAAGAACGATGGCGATCGTGCATCCCTGGTGGGATAAGCGATGGCGCGCTCACGGGCCTTCAATACAGCTTACAAAACACCAGTAAGTTGTACTCCATACAAGGTGGTGTACGGAAGGCATGTCATCTTCGATTGAGTTAGAGCACAAAGCTTCTGGGCCTTAAAACATGCGAACTCGATATCTGACGGTAGGTGATCACCGAAAGTTCAAATGAATGAACTAAATGAACTGTGATCAAGCTTATGAGAACTCTTTGATCTACAAGCAAAGACAAAGAAGATTCATGACTCCAAGATCAAGAACCGCGTTTTCAACGTTGGTGATCGAGTCCTTCTTTTCAATTCAGTTGAAGATTTTCTCGGGAAAGCTTAAGTCATACAGTGCGGTCCATTCACTATTATTAAAGTTTATCCTTATGGTGCCGTTGAGTTATCTCGGCCCGATGGTCCTAATTTTAAAGTGAATGGTCATCGAGTTAAGCATTACTTTGGAGAGGACATTCCCCATGGTTGTCCGGATTTACAAACATTCCCATGAACCAATGAATCGGGGATCGAGTCAAGCTAGTGACTCAGTAATCAAAACATTATGTACGCATCATATGGGTTTTCACCCATGTTACGTCTTCTTATCCTTCTACCACCCTAGTGTGGGGAGTTTTCAGCATTGTATATTCTCAATCTTTCTAAAAAAAAAAAAAAAAAAAAAAAATCTTCTAAATAAATGGTAGTAATATTTCCTTTTACGTCTTAGTTTCTGGCATAAATGGGTACTTTGAATATCGAGGCGATATTCATTTCTAAGTGTGGAATTCTCACAATTTCATATATTATCTACCAAATTCCCGTTTTGGCCAAAAAATTTTTTTTTTGGAGTAAGTGTTTTACACTTTCTCATTTGGTTATCGATCCGCCATGTCTCAGAAGACAAAAGGATTGGCTAATCCGAACAAAGCGGCTCTTGGTAAAGATTAATCAAATCCGTTTATATGGCTTGCAATTTGCCCAAAATTGTATGGTTCTTGACTCCCATCATCCTCGAAAGATAATGGTGGCTAGCATAAGGTTATGGCTTGTGGTAAGGCAAAGTGGAAAATCCATAATTATAATCGGCTCACCAAAGATAATCTTGATAATTTATCTAAGAGTTGGCTAGTCCGGAGGTGCGACTACGGTAAGACACATCAATCGTTATATGGTTTATGATTTGCCAATAAATCATCGGTTATCGTTGTACCAAGATTCTTACTTGAATCAAAACAATCGGCTACTCCGAAGTGATGGCTTTTTGGTAAAGAGTTTTCAAATCCATCAAGGTTTTCTCGAATCATTGCTAGGGACTAGCAATATCTCGATGTGGGGGATTGATGAGTTTCAAATACTCATCATTTTACATAATCTAAGCGCAAATTCATCCACGGCTCAAAAACACATCAAAATGATCAAATTATCACAAATCGAGTTTATGTGTTTTAAATTCAAAAATATCAAATCGGATGAAAAATGTATAAAGTTTGCAAATTGGCGAGTTTAGTCCCCGAGTTTTAAAAGTTGTCAAATCTAGTCCTCGAAATTCAAAATGTGAAATTTATCATTCAAGGTCCTCAAGTATTCTAAGTTGTTTAAAATGATCCTTGAATGATTCTTTGGTCAATTAGCAAGAAAGGTCCTAAACTTTGGAAATTTACAAAATAGTCCTTGGACCTTTAAAAATGGATTTTGTTAAAAAGGGTCCTTGTTTTATCAAAGTTTGTCAACATTGGTCCTTGGAAGCATTGAAAAAATATCTTTTAGTCCTTGAGGTTTGGCAAAATTGCAAAATTGGTCCTTGTTTAATTCACTAATCCAAACGGATCCTTATATAGCTAAGGCCCAATCTTATCCAAGCCCAACCCTTAGCCCTTGCCTTGACCCTTTGCTGTTGCCCAGTCGCAACACTGTTTTGACCCCTGCCACAAACCCCATTTGACCCCCCGTGTTATTAACTCTTGATCAACCCAAAGTCAAAAACAGTGCGCGCTAATACGACAGCTTCTTACTCTCCCAACACGGAAAACTCAAAACCAGTCTGGTTTTCACCATTTCAACTTCCCTCATACCATGTCCCTCCAACTCCCACATTCCAAACTTTTAATTAACTCAACCAAACCTCAATTAAAGCTTGACTCGCTAAATGGAAATTGGCCAAAATGCTAGGTGGACGGATAAGATTACTCTAGCCAATCAATGGCTCAAATGTGGTGGGAAAGTCTCGGAGTGCATGTGGGATTGTGGAAAAGCCTATAAAAGTGAGAGTTATGCATTAGTACAAGAGATATCTAGTGTAGTATTTTACTTTTATGTCGAATTAGTGTAATTTCCAATTTAAACTATGTTTTAAGTTTAAAACTTTGTATTTCAAGTGATTATGTTATTATAAAGCTTTTGTGATCCTTTAATTCAAGTATCAAGTCCTATTTTAGTTTATGAAATTTCATATTTATGCAAAATCTCAAATGTTTCAAATGATGTTGTTTGTTGTTAGTATGGACTTTTAAGCTCATATAGCTCTAGAAAGCTCATTGAAGCTTTTAGTTATCTTAAAATTCAGTTTAGCTTTAAAATAGAAAAATCACCAAAAATAGCAATTAAATAATCAAAATCAAAAATCACTTGAAAAGGGTGATCACGGTTTGGAGCAAGGTGTATTTTGGATGGCCTTGGGTTAGTGAACTGTGGGGTTCTATAGGAGTAGTCCTTGGTCTTGTTTCTCGGTTTAAAGCTTGGAAGAATTTGTAAGCTTTTGATAAAAGTGTCATTTCTTGTTATAGTGATTAAATAGCTTATATTTGTGTTTTTGTGTTAGCTAGTAATAATTTAGTGTGTTTGATCATTAAAATCGATGGAGGTGTTAGTTTAATTTGTGTTTTGAAAAAATCTTAATTAAGCGGTCAATATTCCAAAATAGGATCAATTCTCTTGTATTCGTGTTTTATCAATGTAATCTAATTTCTTTCATGAAATAAAACATCTTACATTTGATATCTTAGTATTAGAACTCCTTTTAGACTATCCTTGAGATATAATGCATTGCCAAGATCATTGCATACCTTTAGTAAAGGTCTGCTGAAAGCGAGATAGATCCCAAAGATTGTGCTAGGCGGATCCCTACACTTAGGGAACCGTGGGATCCGGTAAACAGAAAATGCAATTGCAAGCATTATATTTCAAACATATCCTTAGAACACCTCACACACTAAGCTAAACATAGTATCTTAAGGCAAAATTAAGTCCATATCAAGATAGGTTGATCTTTCCTACTCATACATAACTCACCTAGATCACACTCTAAGACGATTGTAGATCTACCTTTTCATCCTTAATCCATTACTCTTCCGCTCTTAAACTCACACTTCATTTCTTACTTGATCTCTCCCATCTAGCCTTAGAGATCTTTTATGGCAAAGTTGATCATTAATCATCCTCGCCTCAAAATTGATCAAAGTTGATCAATATCTAGTTTTCCCATCTCAAAGCTTCTAGGATATTTTCCAAAACACTATCCTAAAACACAACCTGATCTCTAGATCATTTAGCTTCAATTGACACTCCAAATCTTTAAGTGTTATCCTTGCTCATCCATTGGTACTCTTGAAAGTTCCAAATCCTTCCATAAATAAAAATCATTAGCTACATCATTCATTACCTCCAAGTACTCAAGCACCCCTTTATTTAAAACACTTAAGAGGAATGAAACACTCAAAGATGATATAGGTCTTAGATCTTAGAAACATCATTTCCACCCTTTCATAACTGCTGAAAGCCGGATCCCTAGGATTAGCCTAGACGGATCTCTCTGAGGAAGGAACCGTGGGATACGGATGACAGTTTATGTCAAATCTTGCTAAAACAATCATTTCAACTCATCTTCCTAACTCAAACACTCTATCTCATCTTAAATGAGTTCCTAGATCAGTGCAACCTATGAAGTTGACTCTTGTGCATGTCAATCATCACATTCCAATGAATCCTAGTGGCTTAAGGCTTAAATGCACTTGCTAAATCTCTTAGTTTATAAACCACCTTGTTAGGACCTCCATAGTCATCACTCTCATCCTAACTTTCAGCTCTTGCAACCTCTTGAAATCATCTCATCATGAGGAAAACCCCAAGTAGTAACTTATCCACCAAAGAACCACCCATGAAAAAGGCTCGTGTTATACACGAAATTTCTTCAACCGAATCATCTCTCGTCAAGCCAACAAATTATAGGATCCTTCCTCATCCAATCAAACCAATTCCTAAAAGGATAGTACCCACAAAACTACCAATGCCAAACACCACCATACCTCCTAGGCAAACAATATTATCTCCACTAAACCATCACCATTGGTTCCTAGAGCTATTTCATTTACATCCCCACTATCATCACCACACCTCTACAATTTAGAGGACTTGCCTCCTAGGCCGTCTCATCCGCTTCCGCCGACAACATTCTCCTCATTAGGAGGAATAATGGTTCAAAATCAAGGTGTTGAGTCAATACCTGCTCCGGCTTCCTTTTCGCAGTTTCCATCATATAATCCCATTTGGATTATGAGAAATCATCAAAGTCAACCACCCGACCATATGGAAGTTGACACTTCTCTACCACCACCATCATTTTTGGTTGAGTCATTCTCAAATGCACCTCCACCAATCCCTCCATCGTTTGAAGCTCCACAAGCCGCTTCAATTGATCCTTCGCATCAAGCCATTTCACTTCTTCCACCACCACTACCTAGCCATGACAAAGATTGCTATCATTGTCAACATGTTGAAAGTTTGATACATGAAGTACGAGAAGACCAACGTTTCATGTTCTATCATCTCCTCGAGCGTTTCGACGAGATCAAACCTAAACAAAACTTGAGCTAGAAGATTTTAGTGGTGTCCTAGCATCAGCGATAGTTGGTTTAGAAATTCCTAGTCATGTATTTTCTTATTTTCTTAGTTTTAGAGTCATGTATATCATAACTCTAGTTTTATTAAATGGAATTACATGCTACTTGTTATTTTGTTGAGCATATGTTTTTGTGATAACATTACTTGTTATATCACCTTGGTCGTAATTGAGCAACTAATACGGATCCTCGAGAATAGCCTAGACGGATCCCTAATAGGAGGAAACCGTGGGATCCGTAAGGTAAACTTTCTTTCTACTAACTTGAATCACATTTGCGGAAATTGTGAATTATACTTGCTTTCTAACCTTTGTTTTGTAGTTATTCAATTTACATATAAAGACTTTGACATCCTAAAGCTAGGGAGCTTTATGTCAAAGCAATACATTGCAAATTACTTGCAATACTAGGTTTACATTTCATGACATCCCTTGCAAAATTGCAATCATCATGGGGAGCACATTCGTCTCGAGAGCGATATCTTTTGCAAACTTATTTGCAAACAAACTAGATTAGTATCACTTACTTGACGCCTTACATAGGGATGGACTCGTCAAGGGGAGTAAAGACGAGATCCTTTCCCATTATTTGCTCTCTATTTCTTTTACTTTTACTTTTTCACATGTTTTCTTAAAAGCGATATGTTGCTTTCCTTCAAACACTTTTGTTTTGATGAGAAAGGGAGAGAAAGTAAAACTACAAATTCAAACTTTTACAATTTTAGCTTTTCCTTAAAATAATTTTATGTTTTGTCATCAACAAAAGGGAGATTGTTAATACAAATAAGCCGTAAAAGCGTTTATTTATATTTTACGATCTTCTATTGTTTTGTCGATAACAAGCGTAAAATCATATTAACGAAACAAATAAAATACGTAAATGGTTTGAACTAATAGTTTCTAACATATTCACATTTTCACATAAAACACTAAAACAAGTATAAGTGATTTTATGATTTAGTAATACATATGTACAACAACTAGTGTTTACATATTTGGATTAAATATACACATAACTAGTATGTAGTATATTGGGTAATATAAATGGGTAGAAACTTAAGTATCACAACCCATACATTGAATATAGTTGGGTACAACCCAAAGCCCATAACCCATGGATCTTGACCCATAACCCATTGCATGACATCATGATTATATCACATATGGATAATACCCATAACCCATGGATCAACCCATACCCAGTGACTAAGTGCATTGCACTCAAAGATACATTGTATCTAGCCAAAGATCCATGGTTCAACCCATGACCCATGACCCATAACCAAAATACCCATGGGTAAGAGGAGCGTTCCACGGATCCCTAGCTTTGTGCTAGCGGATCCCAGTGGAAGGAATCCGTGGGATCCGGGGAACAGTAGGATTTTTTCTCTATAAATAGTGAGCCATTTCTTCATTATTTCTAACCCCTTTTCTAACACACTTTCTCCCCTGAGTTAAATCTCACTAACCTTAGATCCAAGAGATCTATGTTTGTAGTTTTATTTTTGTGGGATCTTTTAGGTTCCTCTTAAAGGCAAGATCACCACCTTTGAAGTCGAGCAAGCTCAAGTCCATGAGTTGCCATGCTTCCTCATCATCAAGGCTACTGAAGTCTTCTTGTTGATGATTCCTTTATTTCTTCAAAGAAGTGTAGTGTTGAAGACATTAGTGAAAGATGTCTCAAGTGTCAAGACGAAGATATTAGTGAAGGGTATATATCGTCTATAGGATAAGCACTTGTGGTAGGTGCTTAGAAGTCAAGACAAAGAAGCATTAGTGAAAGGTGCGTAGAAGTCAAGACAAAGAAGCATTAGTGAAAGGTGCTTAGAAGTGAAGACACAAGACATTAGTGAAATGTGTCTTGTAGATCTAGTCAAAGGCATTAGTGAAAGGTGCCTTAGATGTACATTCGATATGGTGTGTTTCGATGTACAAGATAAACTAGTATTAGATCCAAGGATATTGATATCTTTGATGATGTTGTAAAGGAGTAGATCTCCTTTGGTATTAGTCGTTGTTGTAGTGTGGTAGTAGTTCCTCCATTGTAATGAAACTAGGTGCTTAGCCTAGTACCTAATAAAGGGTAGGCGACGTTGTGAAGGTGTAGTTCACCTTGGAGTGAAAGAACTAGGTACTTAGCCTAGTACCTTATAAAGGGTAAGCGATGTTGTGTAGGTGTGGTTCACCTTGGGTGAAAGAACCGGTGGTTAGCCTAGCACGGAAAAAGGGTAGGCGACGTTGTGAAGGCTTCTCCGCCATAAGGAGATTGGTGTAGTGTTTACGAACTCTCGAGTAGGTGACTCGGGGAGTGGAGTAGGGCAAGGAAGGTGTGCTTGTAGCTGAACCACTATAAATACTCGCGTTGTGGTTTTGTGCTCCTTACTCTTATCTTTTCATTACATATCTTTATATGCTTGTTTATCAACATCCAACACGCACAACCAAATAGATTGGCATAAGTCGATCTAAATAGTTTAAAAGGAAGTTTTAATTGGTAAAACTATTCAACCCCCTTATAGTTTTCCACACTTATCTCTTTCTTCCTCTGTCTGATTTGTATATATATGTACTTGCACTTGTACTCTAACTTGTATTTGTAGTAAGAAACCATAGCTTGATTCAATAGTGCCCTTAATAAGGGGGAGCACTAATCTAGGGATACTAAATATGTTTTTAACAAACATCCTTATATGTAATTCATCTTGTACTTTTCCTTTTTCTAAATATGTTGTATGCAAGGTTGCAAAAATCGTGAATCGGTAGTCGGGTCGTCGACCCCCCTTAGCTTGTAATCGGTCTTGGCGGGATTAATCGATGATTAATCGTATTGGCATTTTTGACAACTTTTCGGTATTTTTAGCAAGTTTTAGATATTTTCGGCAAATTTTATGTATTTATGGCAATATTTTTCTTTAAAAAATCTCGTAATAGATATAAACAACGATGATTTTATGATGAGTTTGTGTATTTTCGGCAAGATTTGAATGATCATGGCAAGTTTGACCATGGTTGACCGTCATTGACCACGGTTGTCCGATTTGTCTGAACGATTTACAAAAATCAGAAAGGTTGGTGGCCTTATAGCGTGTAGGCGGTGATTAATCTGCCTTTTAGACCTTGTTGTGCAACACTGGTTGTGTGTGGTAGTTTAGTGTTTATAATAAAAAATGTAATATTATTTTTGATTTATTTATTATACTTGTTTAAATTATTGAACCAAGTCCTCAAAAAGCTATCATCCTTTTATGTCTAAAAAATATCCATCGCTCCCAGTTTTTCAAGTTGAAGAAGATGTACCGAATCACCACTAGCAACCACATGCCACTACGGCAAACCTACCATCACCCACTTCCAAATATCCATACATCAATATTTGCAACCCCTATATTAAATTTAAGGGTAAATGGCACAAAAAGGTACTCAAGTTAGAGGTTATTTTTGTTAGACCCCAAAATCAGATGAGGTACTTTTATATTATATATAATATTTATTATATGTTTGATTATTATAAGTACTGAGAAACTCTTATGTGACCTTGGTTAGTCTTGAATATGAGTTAAGTCTAAGTATTGGAAGTTGAACGTAACTAATATCTTAAAAATAAAACTTGAGGGACTGATTTTGCCAAAGACCCAAACTTTCACCACATTTTCTATAACTAGCCAGAGTTGACTATTGTTGACTCTCCAAAACATTCTAGACTAGTTGAGGGTGAGAAATAAGGATAGACTTGTCTAAAACTGAAATTTGATCAAGGAGTTGTACCAAACCAATATACTTGGTCTAGGTTGATTCCCTATTAAGTAAGTGTGCCTTCTTGGTAGTAATTTTGTATTTTAGGGTTCATGTTTTAAATTAGGAATATTGGTATGTAGTTTGATATGAAATTTGTATGAGAATGAATTGAGAAATAAAGTCCCTATGATTAATTGCGATAAATCTTCATGTTTGCCCTAATTTGAGAAATTAGGAAGTTTTGTTACATGTTGGCAATTGATGATGATTTATGGGTTACGGAATGCCTTGGTATAAGATGAACTCATGACTAAACCCTAGTTGAATAATGTTTATGTTTGTATACTAAATATGATGTGATGATGATATCAGAAGAAAGTGTTAGAGATTGGTGTTTTGCAAGTATACTAGTTATGGTTTGAGGTAAGTACTTGGTTATAACATGGTTTTTAGCTTTATCATATTTTCATATATGGTAATGGATTTCAACTGTTTGCTTTACCATGTTGTTACATGGTAATGGTATATTGATAAGATATAGGGTGCGTTAGCTAGTATGGATCAATTTCTAGGCATAGCTTAGTTAGTCGATAGGCTAACTATAGGTTAAGGTTCAACCATATGGGTTGAATGTGTTTAGGCCGACCTTGTTTGCGTGAGGTAAGTACCCCTATATCATTAGCTTAGGTAGTTGGTAGACTAGCTATGGTTCATAGCACGATTTTATATCGTGAGTTGTTTAGCTTGTTATACCATTTCCTTACTAAGCGTTATTGCTTACGTGTTAGTTGTTCATGTTTTTGTAGGAACAAGTGGAGCCAATAAAGGTAAGTAGCAAGCTTGGCATGGAATAATGGATGTTAGAAGATACACTTGCCCATTTTGGGTATAGGAGGCAAGTAGTGATCTTATAACCGTGTGCACGATCAAGTTAAACATCCTCGCGTGTCTTTGTAAATGGATTCTTGTTGGTTGTGTCATGTGTCAAATGGTGATGTTGATTTAGTGTCGATAACATGTGTTTTGAGTCAAGTAAATATTGTAATTGTACGTAGTCTAAATGTTAGTATGTGAAAATATGGTTAATCGGATTTATGATTAAGTATTACAATGTGATTTGGTATGTTGTGAGTAGTTGGATGAAATTTTTTCAAAAATGTTTTATAATGAATATAACTGTCTCAGGTCTTGTTTGGCAAAAAGTTGTCTAAGTGTATTTCGGAAATGTGCAAAATTTTGGTTAATAAGTGCAGGATTTGGCACTTGCACTTGGTTACGGCGTAGAGGGCTTGGTGCCTCTACAACGTAAGCAAGTATGGGTCTCAATCATTTTTATTCAGCAGGGCTTCCAACGTAGGGGATGGGTTTCGCTACGGTGTAACCAAATTTTGAGTTTTCTTTTTTCTTTTGGGCCAGAAGTACTTACGGCGTAGTTGGTATGTTTCAACTATAGCGTAGTTGTTCAGCATATTAAAAAAAACTGTCTAAGAGTTGGGGTGTTTCAGTTTTCAATAAGGTATCTCACTTTTTTTTGCACAAGAAGGTAGCCAACTTTTTTTTTTTGTCCAATTTAGGTATTTTCTTGAATATTTAAATAGCATCCCTTAAGTTTTACATTTCAAGTCTGCCGCCGCCACCACCGACTCACCATCGCTACCACCATCGCCACCACCATTATTAACCACCACATCCACCACAAAGCTTACCTACTACCACCAACCAACGTCACAAACCACCAACCCCTCTTATTGACACCACCTCCAACCCCCACCGCCAACCATCAACATGGTGGTTGGCGGGTACGGTGGTGATGATGGAAGTTAGTAAGGTTGGTTGTAATACCCTAATCCGACAAGGGTAGAAGTATCACTTCATGGTGTCATATCAGAACATACTAATAAAATTTATACAGCGGAAGCCTTATAGAATAAAATACCAAGTCATATAAATGAATGACTTACAAAGAAAATACAAAATCAAATATGTCAATAAAATGAAATGAAATATCGAAACAATCGCTCTTCAAAATAAGTCCGAAAGATAAGGGAAACTAGGGTTGGCCCACTCAAATATTCCAACTTTCAGCCCATCAAAGCCCAGCTTCCAACCTAAAACCTGCCGCAGGAAAAGAAATGCGGATGAGCTTAAAAAGCCCAGTGAACAGATATAACAAACGAAAGCTAAACAAAAATCGGAAATACAAAATGAAACAAAGAAGTTGATAACAATATCGCAACGAAAGAGAACAATGAGTCAATGAGGATCCTGCAGAACACAAAATTAACAGATATCCAGAGGAACAGAAATCAAAGGAGAACAAAGCAAAGCTACGCATCGATGACATATATAATAATCACATATAAACAATCAGACATACAAGTACCGAAACAAAATCAAGCATAGCAGACGTAGTATCCACTCAACATAAATATGGCATACAATCAAATCAGGAAATCAGAATACATATAATCCAACCGGAGAACTAAAAGCAAGCGGAAGCAATTAATTAGAAAGTGAGCGTAGCGATCACACAAGTCAGATAACCCACAGTTAATAACATAACAAGTACCATAACAGCGGAAGTACTAACAACAGTCAAAACATGGTAGCCACATGTATCAAGTAGGAATACAGAACGGACATTCTAACTGATTGAATTAACTAAACAAAGACATAGCATGGCAAGTTAAAACAAGTCAACCAGACAGATAACATAAGCTGAACCATTTACATCATCAAACAGTATCATAGACAGAAATATAAACATGGCAGGTCAACAATTAGCAACTAAGAACACTAACGGATAATCATAGCCCATGAACATAATTGAACGAAGGTATCCATGATAAACAGATAAATCAACTTATTACACACAAATATGATCACCAGACAAATCAAAGGGTCACATAACAGTAAGATAAACATATAGTCAGAAATTAGCATGGCAACAGGTGAATCATATAATCGCATATTAATCATATCTTAGCAGGGCAAACGGTAGTCATATACATCATATAATAACATAATCAACCCAAGAATTCAATAGTCATATAATAACTCGGTACGTGAATGGAATGATAGTTTGAAGTATGAGCTTGATAGTCAACCAAAATGAAATAAGAGTATGACAGATCAATGAAATAAAATATAGTATGGTAGTAGAGTGAGTCACATAAGGGTACTGATTAATGGACAATTAATAAAAATATGGTGCGTTGGGGAATACATAAGGTACAATATAGGTATATCAAAAGTGCAAAGGTTGTCAGAAATCTACCACGAGCCAACAAAACAAACCAATATCAATAGTGGCAATAGCAGCCAAGTACCCAATTGTAACTATTGTACTCGGAGGGGTGACCTCGGAATACCAAAATATTAGGAGGGGAGACCTCAAGTAACCAATGGAATAGCTAGCTCCCAAAATGTGAGGGGGGTGTATTGCACACATGCACCACATCACCAAACCAATGTAACAATATCAATACAAAAACAAATCTAGGATGCATCCATACGCCCCTGTAGAACAAAAGTGGCCATACAATATATATCTTGAGCTCATAATCATATAACAGAAAGGGACGGTGTGGAACATCACTCATCCACACTGGAGTCATGCCATTGATGCATCAATGACACGGACATGGAACCTCCATGCCTAGTTAATGGCTCGGGTATCAAACTGACAGGTCAATACAAAAGGTCCAAAGTGTAGCAATATATATGTCTTCATAATCAAAGGTTCAATATCAATGGTTCCCAATTCAGAGGTTCATAGCAATAGTTCAATATCAAGGTCCAATATCAAAGGTTCAATATCAATGGTTCAATATCAAAGGTTCAATATCAAAGGTTCAGATCAATAGTTCAAAACGAGGCAATGTTCAATATCAAAATGGCAAGAGATCAAAGATGCAAAGAGATTAGGAGAAACCTTATAAGAAAGGTCAGAATATCTGTACCTCATTCGAAGCAAGCAAAATAGGAAAGTAGAGTCACAAGATGAATTAATCCCGCTCCCGGAACCTATATGAATTAGATAATGCTTACTAAGATCAGATTACTCATTTTAGACGGCTTTTCATTTTTAGCAGATTTCCATATTTAGTAACTTTCTATTTTAGGCAACTTTCTATTTAAGGCAGATTTCCATAATTAGTAACTTTCCAAAATAGCAGGTTTCTATATTTAGTAAGTTTAGCCAATTATGAAATATTTAATGTCACATTAGGTTAAATGATGAAAAATGAGTGTTATTATTGTTTAAGGATCATTTATGCCAAGTCACACAAGTTTAGGGTCAATAGTGTAAATATTAAAAAGTATAGGGTCCTTAGTGTAAATATAACAAGTTTACCCATTTTACTCATTTAGTCCATTTAGTTATCATGTTAACATATCCAACCTTTAAGTTTCATAAAACACAAAACCACCCTTCACTTTATATAAGTTGTATATATATACACATACAAATGGGCCCTAGCTCAAGATTTCGATTTCTATTTACGTTCTTAACCATTAGGACTCGATTAGTACAAGTTTATGTGACTCTCTTGTGAATTCCTTTTTGTGTCGAAACCATACCCACCCCAAACAACACCATACGACACCATAAGAAACCAAAAGAAACCCTAGGTCCTTCCTAGTCGATACAATTTATACCAAGACATATGTACTTATGTTTTACTCCATTTAAGTTTGTTTCGAACAAGATTGTATAACTTCTTTTGTGATTCTCTTATGTGGTCGAGACATACAAACCCTAAAACACATCTATACTCCGCAACAAACAACCAAACGAAACCCTCTTGATTCATATTCTAGTCGACCCAAAATAATACCAAACATATCCATGTGTTTTAATTCCATTCAAGCTTGATATAAACAAAAGAAACATGTAGATCGTGTGGCTAAAATCAGATTCAAAGACATAATATTAGGTACCCTTCATTCGACATATATAGGATTT
This sequence comes from Chrysanthemum lavandulifolium, assembly GCA_022545495.1. Lineage (NCBI taxonomy): Eukaryota > Viridiplantae > Streptophyta > Magnoliopsida > Asterales > Asteraceae > Chrysanthemum > Chrysanthemum lavandulifolium. The sequence continues at coordinate 74,634,728 of CM040239.1, read as the reverse complement.
TATACCATGATTTGATGTAGCCATTTAGGATGATTTTACAAGACCATGTTTTATCATTTTATGTGATGCTAATTTATGTGTACATAATCATACGCATTGAGGAAAATAACACACGACAACCATCAAGAAACCAAGGAGGAAAAGAGACGAGATGATGCTTGTTACCTTGAAGCGTGAAAGGGAAAGAGAAACAAGATCAAACGAAACAACTAACACCTCCTTGTTGCCCTAGAACCCCACGACCAACAGCACCAACCCACGACCAAACCAATAAATTCCTTTGAACCAAACTCACGATCACATCCACTACACGAAGACTACGAATCTCCTCTTGGAACCACTTTGTTGTCGACAAAAATAATGGAGAAGAGATGGTTTTTGCCGTCACTTCTAGCTAGGGTTTTCTTGGTGATTATTTTGAATGATAAATATGGAGATATAATGAGATATGAATGAGGTAATTATGGAGAATATATTGGGTGTGTTAGGCGCTTTCTTTGGGCCGAATAGGGGGGGGGGGATATGGGTGACCAAATCATCTTTTATTCATTTACCAAAATTACAATGTTACCTTTAATTTAAATTGTCTAGTACATGTATTTATCTAGTCCATATGACTTAATATTGTGTTACATCCATTTTGTAAGTTTTATTTTCAAAGTCTTGTATAAAACATTTATAAGTTAAGTATTCAACGTAGTTAACGAGCTTGATTTACTTTACGAATTATTATGATGAGGGGTATTATGTTCATTATACACATTTACGAATTTTAGGGTTTTACAACTCTTCCCCTCTAAAAACAATTTTTGTTCTCGAAAATTGAAAAGAAAACAAAAGAAAGCAAACGAAGACTTACAGGTTTAAGGTAGACATAGTAATCCATAGTTTCACACAGATCGTAACGATTTCGGTTCCAAAGCGTACAAAACTTATACGTAACCGATGTCGATGAGAATCTCATGAAGAGGTACAAAATTCCAAACGAACATGAGGACTAACAAATAACGGATATAAGCCCTAGTCTATTCACGTACCAACCTCAGGCATTTCCCAAAACGTCGTATGATTTCAATAAGTTCAAATTTAATGATTTCGGTATTATCACGTTGATCAGGCGTCATAATACTTGCATCACATCACAAGTCCTTATTGTCATCATATTCTGTCTCGGGTCATGACAAAACACATAACCTATATCACAACAAAACAGATAACATACAGGTAGCAAGTAACATACCAAAACAGACCAGATTCACATACATGCAGCATATAATACATCAAACCAACTTACCATATCACAAAAGAAGGAGGCCAACAACTTGCTCGAAACGGTTCCTCATGACTCATTACTGACGATCCAAATATAAAGCTGAGATAATACCAAAATGATAAATCATAAAACTTCACGATTTCAACCGAGTTCTGAACAAATCAAAGAAAAGTAATACCGATCAAAATCACATAGCAAAATATCAGCCCGCCTCAAAACGTGTGACAAACAAATCGGAGTAACACAAGTCGCGCCCAATCATATGAAATAGATGAATCTTTTCAGAATCTCAACGGTTGGAACGTTGACCACAATACGCCCGAATCTTGGTAGTAGCTCCTCCGCACGTCTAAATTATGCCAGTCATAGTTCTTGTGCTCACACGTCTTCCAAGTGTCCACCGGTTGAATCTTGTCTCCGTCCTTGCGCCTCTGGTTGATCCATCCAGCTCCCTCCAGCAGCATCCTAATGTCTCCAGCAACATTGCAGTCGGGTGCGGCTTCTGCTTCACGAGCCTCTCCAGTTCAGAGAAACTGTTGCAGGAACGCAGGGTCGACACCATCATCTTCGACTCCACGAGTAGTCTCCATCTAAATGATCGACAAACGAACGCGCGAAGATAAAATAACAAAATCAAATGCGAAGAGAAGAAGGCCAAATCAGTGAAGACAAAAGAATATCAAAGTCAAATCTGAACGAAAATCAAAAGAATCGGAAGAGATCAAAACAGACGGAAGCCTAATGTCTACCCAAGTCCTCACAGGTCAATCCTAAGGTCAACAAGACGAAACCTTTGCTCTGATACCATAATTGTAACACCCTAACCCGACAAGGGTAGAATTATCACTTCA